>SDVV010036921.1:0-10897 GCA_016164225.1 Gammarus roeselii
GGTAGCGCTACTAGCCAACCGATCACTCAATATCAAGACCACACCTTCTCGTGCCCTACCTTCCTCCACACCAGACTTTCTTCCACTTACAACACCAAACTCACATTCGCCCTTACCTTTCAACTTCGTCTCACTCAGCGCCAACACATCCAACTTCCTCCTCACAAACATCTCCCCAATCTCCCTCCTCTTTACATCACTCGTACTACAGCCACGCACATTCAGCGACCCTAACAATAGGGTTCGGAGAGGCGTGTGCCTCTCCTCCCCTCGCTCGTCTTGCCGTCTTCGAGGAAAGGTTATACAGAGAACGGGATTCCTAGCCCCTTCGCTCCGCCCTTTTAGTCGCCTCCTACGACACGCATGAGTTACGGTAGCACGATTCTACTCCCGGCTACAGGGGGCCCCTTAAGTCGCCTTCTACGACATGCGGTGGATACGGTAGCAGGATTCTAAAGCCCCGGCTACAAGGCCGTATTACACCCAAATAGGCAAAAAAAATTACATTTAGATGAGTCCTATATTTTCAAACTTAATTATACATTTATTTCATGATGAGCTGCTCTATGAGGCTTCAAAATTGATAGGGCTTGTTAATCTTCTTAGAAATGACTGTCAAACTTATAAAAGAATTTTAGAACCCTAATTTGGAATGAGAGCTCTGTCTTAGCTTGGCTCTGCCCTCGATGCCAAGAAGCAAGAACTAGTCGGCGGAAGGTCAAACACCAACCGATAAAATTTCTCTGCTCCTAGGCAAGGATGCCATGGTTTGCAGGAGGGGGAGAGGAGTTCACTTTTATCAGCCTTGGTTACGTGGCGTGGTAGAACAGCGTTACTGTGCGGCCACCACCACGAAAGTCCCGTCCTTGGTCTTGTCGAAGGAGCTGACAGAGCCGATGTCGAAACGGATGGTGCCCGCCTTACCCTTCTTCATGAAGTGCTCGATGCTGTTGGAGTCAGGAGAAAAAATCAGCATCATTCCCTACCCACTATCTTATAACGCTAGTAGATAGCGATGCGAACAAATTTGCTTCCTCAACAAACCATTCATCATGATGAACTCGCTCTCCAAACAACTGGGAGGTAAACCGAAAAACTTGCGCCAACAGGAAAAGAAGTATCTGGCCCACGGCTTAAATATCGATCGAAGTAACGCTATACAAAAAATTAACAGAATAGACAAACACAAAGTAACTGTCGAAATACATCCGTTCTTCAACGCTATAAGACGAATTTTATACACCTCCAACTACACTCCCACAACTGACCTAAGAGCTTTTGCAGCAGGGTTAGCAAAGGATTACGGAGTCACCAACGTTTCTCTAGCAGAGTGGATAGAACCACGGAATACCCACACCACCGCATACCAAATCATCTTCCCAGGACGCGACACAACGGAATTAATTGTGATCCCGGGCGAACAAGGAAAAACAAGAACGTGTAGAGGACAAGTGTCCCTACAATTGGTATTAAAATAGACTGATAAGCATTATCATGCTCATGGTGCTAATTCAAATTGACCGAATCATGGGAGCCGACATATCAAAAATGTATGTTTCAGACAAAACAAGTTTAAACTGCCCCGCTAGCGGCAACATTGAGTTAGCTTGCTGCAGGGCACGGAGAACCAAAACACTCATCGTTAAACATTTCCGGAGTGTGTTTTACTGTCAGAATAACTGGGTAAGTTCTTCAGTGTACGTTATAGTTTCATTGACAGCTTCTTTTTAAGCAGTAAGGGGGCCTATACTATGTATATAAACATGTATATGAATTCAGTGCCAATTTGTGGACTGGTCAGTTCAGAGTGCATCACCAGGCGAGGCCTGAATTGGTGATTATTGCAAATAGTGTAATATAGATAGATAAAATAGAAATATTTGAACGCAATCTCAGATTATACATGCCCTTTCCTAGTTTCATGCTTAAAGCTAGCTAAATATATTCTGGTAACTGATATACATTTTGTAAAATTAATAATGTCATAAACCATGTGGCAGTCAAGCCTGACTGTATTTTGGTGTCAGTTAGAAAAGAATTTCAGCAGGTATATATTCCCTATGAACCTTGTTGAATCATAATTCCACACATATTTCATACGCAGTGTTATAATTGACAAAATTGGAATTGCTTTTAAGAATTAAATTCCATAACAGTCAAATCTACAAAATGGCGAGTCATTACCACTCAACGGAGCCAGTCCCTCCATTCTTTAATTTCAATAACAATTTATGCTCACTACTTAACTAGACTTGTGGGCACCAGACTGAGCCCAAACTTTCCATTCAATTAAAGGCAAAAATTGTTGTCTGCGGCTTTAGTGGGTGAATTTAAAGAGGTCTTGAAGAAAGAGACCTTACTCCTTGTAACAAAAGATATTATCCCACAGCCCTGACCCGGGGGCCCAGCCAGGCTACCCGGGGAGCAAAACCAATGGGGGTTCACATGACCAGGAGTCAAAAGAAACGTTCCTCATCAAGAACGCCACGACATGCCCTGGATTCAGCTATCGCAGTCATCCCGGCAGAAGTTGTCATTCTTGGATACCAGGTTCAAGACCAAGCCGGGGCAGCCCAAACAATGGTGCCCCACGATTATTGTCTTCCAGTCCTGGTCTCCTTCCAGTTCTGGTCTCTTCCAGAGGCCTCCGTGTTCTCTGCGGAGCTCCACGCACTAGAACTAGCTATCTCTATTGCAAAAACAGATCGCTTCCCCAAATTCGTCGTATTCTCAAACAGTCTGAGTATCCACACCCAGCTTAAAACATTGCACTACGAACATCCCGTTCTACGTAAAATGCAGCACGGTCTCTTTGTGATGTCTGAGACGGGTCAGGCAGTCGGATCCTGCTGGATCCCCGGACACGCGGGAATAAGAGGAAATGAACTTTCGGACTCGCTTGATAAACTTGCATCTACTCGCCAATAACAATTTTTCGCAATACATTACCGGGACTGATTCCCTATCATCAACTCCCATATAAGATCCAGATGGGATGAAATGTGGCAACAGAGTGGACATAAGATGCTTTCAGTCGAACCCTCACTCGGAGAATGAGAAACAAAGTTCACCAACAGTGAGGACCAAGAATTCATCAACCGCTTGTGCACGGGATACACGTGGATAACTCACAACTTTAGGGGACACTAGCCTTTCGAAGTCAAAAGACTAGTATGAAATAAATGAGTTTTGATGTTTTTACTTAATGGTAGCTACATAACTATATTCATTCAAGCGGTACTTACAATTGCATGGTACCATCTCGCTTTTATATTTGATAATGAATGAAAGAACATATCGGTCACACTGTCAGTGTATCGCATTATTTTCAAGGTTGTGCCGCAGCTACAATGGCTTTTCAGTCTCAGATATACTATATAATTTTCAAGTATTGGCAACAAGAGAATAGGAAGGGAATGAATGAGAAGGCAGTTAATTTGCCCCATGAATTGATAAATGAATTTAAGTTGTACAATACAAGACAAACAAATTGGCAGTGGGGAACTTAGCTAATTTGGGTGGTTTCCTCAGGAGACCAGGACTGGAAGACAATGCTCGTGGGGCACCATTGTGTGGGCTGCCCAGCTCGGTCTTGAACCTGGCATCCAAGAATATCGCCTGCTGCCGGGATGACTGCGATAGCTGGATCCAGAGCATGTTCTGGCGTTCTTGGTAAGGACAGTTTCTTTTGACTCTTGGTCCTATGAACCCCCATTGGTGGTGCTCCCCGGGTAGCCTGGCTGGGCCCCCGGGTCCGGACCAGTATTGGCAGGCGGACTCACTGAACCACGCACTAAGAAAATGTTCATCGAATGAGTGAATTTGTTCGATGCCTTGCCGCAGACTTACTCGATGTTTCCGCTAGTAAATAGTTTAAGCTAGTTTTGTCTGAAACTTACATTTTAGATATGTCGACTTCCATGACTCGGTCTATTTGAATGAGCACCATGAACAAGATGATGCTTACCAGTCTATTTTAGTACCAATTGTATGGACACTTGTCCTCTACACAACCACCTGATGGATGTCGACATGGGACCAAACGCACCACTTTGCCCCTATCACCACCAAGTGGCTATCAGCCTGGAACACTTACTGATGGATTGCAACGCAATTCCGGCAGCCCGACGAGCTTTCTTAAATCCCCCGTGCAACCTACAAAGCCTATTCACTGACCCAACCTACCAGAAAAAGCTCATCGGCTCGGGAAAACACACCGGACTAAACGAAGCTGTCTAAACTCCAAAAACCTGTGCAAGGGAAGTGGTCTCTCCACCATATTACGCACAGAGATAACAATACATTTTTTGAAGGTCAAAAGACTAGTTTTTGATGTGAATAGAATTTACTCTAAATAAATTAGTTTTAATGTTTACATAACGGTAGCTACATGGGTATATCCAATTAAGCGGTACTTTCTTTATCAGGATACCTTTTGCTTCTGTATAGATTTCATAATGAAAGCGATGTCGGTAGATATAAATATTTTCAGTATTTTGCCGTGGCTACAATGGCTTTTCAGTCTCGGATACGCCAGATGATTTTCAAGTATTAGCAACAAGAGAATTGGAAGGGAATGAATAAGAAGAAAGTTAATTTGCCCCATGAATTGATAAGTGTATTAAAATTGTTGTGCAATGCAAGTCAAACAAATTGGTACTGGGGAACTTAGCTAGTTATGGTGGTTCCCTCCGAAGACCAGGACTGGAAGACAATGCTCGTGGGGCACCATTGTTTGGGCTGCCCCGGCTTGATCTTGAACCTGGCATCCAAGAATGACGCCTGCTGCCGGGATGACTGCGGTAGCTGAAACCAGGGCATGTTGTGGCGTTCTTGGTTAGGACCGTTTCTTTTGACTCTTGGTCATATGAACCCTCATTGGTGGTGCTCCTCGGGTAGCCTGGCTGAGCCCCCGGGATAGGGCCATTTTTTTTTGTCAGGAACACACACAGCAAAAATGTTTATTGAATGAGTGAATTGGTTCAATGCCTTGCCGCAGGCTTACTCGATGTTGCCGCTAGCAAATAGTTAAAACTAGTTTTGTCCGAAACTTACATCTTAGATATGTCGGCTGCCATGATTCGGTCAATTTGAATGAGCACCATGAGCAAGAAAATGCTTATCAGTCTATTTTAGTACCAATTGTAGGGACACTTGTCCACTACACATTTACGTAGATACGCGTTAGCTCTTTATCTTGTTGTGCGCGCTAGTACGCGTATATGCCACAATTGAAATATGTACTTGATTTCACCCTGACAAGACTAATCTTTTCGCACGCAATGGAGGGCGAATTTACCTGAATCAATGACGGTCGCGTTACGGGGCAGCCTATTATGACTCACGTTGAGGCTTCGGTGGAAGTGAGGCTCAAATCACATCAAACCTCAGCTTCTTTAGTGACTTGCTTGATAGCAAATCTAGAGTAAAGTTTTGTGATAATTTTTCAGTTGCATGTTAATTCGTGTAAATGTCAAATGACATTTAAGACTTAATATATCGTGTCATAGATTGTACAAAATTTATTTTTAGATTAATTAAGAAACACAAATTACATATACACTTGCGCACAGAGGCGCTTGAGTTATATATTAGTTATCTTAGTTCAAAGTGAACAGTCTCACGCTCGCCCCAAATAATAATGATAATAAACTTTATTGTGTTACCCGATGGTACAATAATGGTTACAACAGAAAATGAGTTTAACAGAAAAACATTTCGACCAATACATAAAAAAATATCGTGAAATAAATAATAATAATGCACACGCGGAAACAGATCAAGATTGAAATTCACGACAGCAAATTACAGATTAAGTTTGAGACAAGCGTGCTTAAAATACCTTCTATGTCCCTTTCCCACATGAGTATGCTCGCAAGAAACAATGTTGGAGAGGTTTAATATGGAACCACCTATCAGTGAACATCCTCGGGGTCGCATCTCAACCTGACAGCCATCCGCATGTAGTCAAACATTATTCCTATCAATATCGGGATCTTCCTGCACATGCAGTATTCTGTCCCTTCTTTCTTTAAGTGGAGATAGTTTGTATCCCTCACTGTTACATATTGCCTTAAGGATGGGATTATTTGAGTTTTCAATTCGTTCCTGGAGGCTGTATGCCCTTTTTCTTGCTCGCACTTTCAGGCAATCACATCATATTCTGCAAATACTAGGCTAGCACTCGTTCATCTTGGGACAACCACTAGTCTCCTGAATGTCATTGTATGCTACTCGCAGTTTGCTCATAGTAGCCCTGGTAAATTTACACTACAATGAGTTACAATATATAGGATAACAGTACGTTTTAACATCCGTTGTACAAAAGTTGAATTTTCTTATCAGTTGGTTGACAACCGCATTATACGCTAAGTACCCCGTCCGTTCTGTACTGGAACCTCTGATTGGGTGGCTTCACTAGCATAGACACTGATTTACTAGTATTGTACTCGATGTCTAGTTTCGCTGCCTCAGTCTCGCATATATTTAGCATCGTCTGAATAGCGTCGGCATGTGGGGCCAGAAGAACCATGTCGTTTGCAAAGCTTATAGTGTTAACACAGCATCCGTCAATAAGACACCCAACACGGCTAAGAGATTGTCGGTCATGTAAGCTATCTACATACACATTGAAAAGGAGAGGATAGAGTAGGCCTCCTTGCCACATACCATTAGTCGTTCGAAACGTATCCAACAATGTGCTTCCCCATTGTATTTCACATTCTTGCTGCTGGTACCAGTACTTGAGTAGCTTGACAAAGTGGATAGGCGCCCCTCTTTCAATAAGTTTTTTGAACAGTGTCCAGTGATTGACATGGTCAAATGTTTTTTTAGCATCTAAAAAACAAAGGTACATAGGTGCCCTCCACTGACAAAAAAAATCGACTGCTTCAATGTGAAGATAGCCATTTCCATCCCATGTTGAGGCTTGAACCCAAATTGGTTGGGTGTTGTTTTTAGACAGTCGCCAAGCCTGTTCTGGATAACCATTTCTAATGGCTTTGATGCAGCAGTAGCAATTGATATTGGTCTGTAGTTACCTTTATAGATCTCACATTTTGTCTTCGATTTAATGATAGGATTTACAACAACATCCATTATTAACTTAGGGAGGTAATTAAGTTTAAGGTAGCCAGTGAAGAAAATAGACATGACATGAAGTAGCTGAACAGGACCATACTTGAATACCTCCGCAGGTACACCATCCTTACCCACAGCTTTGTCATTTTGTAATTTCTTGACAGCAGTCCTAAGTTCCCACGTATAAACATCATCATCATCATCATCATTATCATCAATATCCCGATTGAAGGCCTCATTAACGAGAAACGAGTAGTATCGTTGTTGACATTGTTCATGATACCATGAAAATGGTCGCGCCACATATCAGCAATATTTATCAGCCCTGTTATGCCATTAACAGATTGAGAAACAGAGCTATCTTTTGGTTTTAGATTTTTTATTTTTTTCCAGAAATCAATCATCCTCACAGTAACCAATTTTTCTGACAGACCAGCTGCACGTAAATCATCCTCGTGTTTCTTATAGTAGAGTAGTGCGTATTTACAGGCATTATTCGATCTATTCTTTTTATTGTACAATAAGCCCGCTCGGGGTTAACCAGCATGACGCCATCGGACGTAAGCTGGTTTGCTTGCCTTGTGTAAGTCAGTCACAAGCCCCACCCTGGTGTCCTGTGCCTTCTCCTCAGTGTTCGCTCTCCATATGCTGCTCTGCCAGCCATCTGAGCCGCCCCACACATACACTCGTAGAGCTCGTCTAGCTTGTCCCTGTCAGCCGCTGCATGAATCCGAAGCACCTCTGGTGGCGAGCTCCCGAGCTGGTTGATAAGTACTGAACAGAATACATTGGTCTTAGCTCTATCATTGAGTTGCCAGTTAATGGACTGTGTGGCTGTATCCCCATTAACCATCACAGGGAGTGTATGTAATGAAAGCTCTGCATGGAGCGGCAAGTGATCAGACAGAGGCGTGTAGTTCCCCACAAACACTCTAGTAATATTCTGTGCTATTGCTGTGGTAAGAGCTAAGAGATCTTACCATTTTATTGTTTTCCCGTTGTGATTAACGTGAGTGTGTGTATCCCGGGGTTCCAGTGACACGTCCACAAAATCTAGTTCATTATCTGCCAGGAGTTTCTGCCACTCATTAAATGTGCGGCTGCCTGGGTGGCAATTAAAATCCCCCATAACACATACATGATCATGTCTTAATCCGCGAAGGATTGGCTCTAACTTTGCTCTATACACGGTTACTAATTCTACATTATGTTGAGCTGCATAAAGCAAATACACATTTATAAATAGAATAGACGTCCCTTCTACATTCAGAGATAACCCATGTATCCTATCTTCATTGTACTGCTCAATTTTTACAACTGGACTCGTCAGACCACAGGAAGATCAGTCCACCAAATGGGCGTCCTCTAAGTATCTTCTCCTCTGATTTAATTTAATATATGGAGGAGGAATGGACCTTGCCATCTCTGGATTGACTAAGCAGGAGCTCGTGCTTAAACAGTCATGTATCCTGCAGCGCACATGTATCACTATTTGTGGATAGACTAAGCAGGAGCTCGTGCTTAAACAGCCATGTATCCTGCAGCGCACATGTATCACTATTTGTGGATAGACTAAGCAGGAGCTCGTGCTTAAACAGCCATGTATCCTGCAGCGCACATGTATCACTATTTGTGGATAGACTAAGCAGGAGCTCGTGCTTAAACAGCCATGTATCCTGCAGCGCACATGTATCACTATTTGTGGATAGACTAAGCAGGAGCTCGTGCTTAAACAGCTATCTATCCTGCAACGCACATGTATCACTATTTGTTCACAGTTGTTTCACAGCGCTTTCTGCACTGTTAAACTTATAACAGTTTAAGGTAACCAAACAGAGAATTCCTAGAAAAGTTTGCATTTGGTTTGAAGAAAATAATTTTTCTGATTTCATTTAAAGGACTCCAAACTTTTCTTGCTCTCGTAGAACTTCCGGAGGCAAGCGCCTGCAGGCCACATATCCGGTGATTTGAGGCGCCTAACTTCCAGGTAGCTTGCACTGACTCTGAAGCCTGAAGGCACTAAACTTGCCGAGACGATTGAGCTACTCTATTGTGTAGCTGCCATCTCTGGTTGGTCTCTTTATCTTACCCAAAATCTTTTCACGAGTGTTGTCCCCATAGATGGACACCACATATATGCGGTTTCGTTGCAAGGGAATGATGCCTTTTGATGTCATTCGACCTGTTCCAACGAGGTGCTTAGTTCGTTTTCTTTTACAGTCAACTTTTTCATATTTTCTGCTTTCCAAATCATTGACGTTGCCAATGCAATTAGCACCAGACAACCCGGTTAAGTCTTGTTTGCGTGGAGCAGGCGATTTGACCTCTGTGTCCTGCTTATCAGCTGCCTTTGTCGAGTGAGGCTCCTTTGCTTGGGCGGTTCTCTTGTGCAGCTCCGTATCTTTCCCAAGCAGCCAAAAGGCCGCATTGAATCGTCGAGTTGTTGGCTTTAGAGGATGGGTGGCGTGAGTTCCAGTGGCGAGAGGCTGTGTTGGCTTTGCGGGTTGGATGATATGAGGCTCAAATATGGGAGGTGTTGGAGTGACAGGTTGAGTGGGAGGTGGTGGGGTGGCAGGTTGGGTGGGAATTGGTGGGGTGGCAGATTGAGTGCTGCAGAGTTCCTTGGTAGGTTAATGAGTTACCAGTTGGTTAAACCAGTTTAGTTGAAAAGTTTAAGGTAAAGTTATCTTCTGTGAGCGGTAATTATTCAAGTGTACGCGGCGCTTGCAATTTCTAGACTCCTTTGATATGTTTCAAATGAAAATATAAATTTGATTATTCAGAAAATAAGCACCCGTGGGCGTTGTCTTTGTCAGCGCTCTGTGCACAAATTTCTGACTTCAAAAAAATGAAAGAAAAAAAAATAGATAATATGAAATAAGGTTGAGCATTATGGGCGAGCACATGTATCATACCAGGGCAAGGACAAGGACATGACATGAAATCAATCTTTGGTATGGTGTAATTATGAATTCCCAACTTAACTGAGAGAAGACATCCAAGGTAATATAGAAGGGAAAAGCAGGGAAATAAGGAAGCTGGCAAGATAATCAAGGACGCTGTTGCTTCACAGCGGATAATCTCGTCACTGGTGAGTCTTGAATGAGTGATGGAAGCAAGGGCCATGAGTTTGGTCTCAGAGGCGTAATGAGTGATGGAAGCAAGGGCCACGAGTTTGGTCTCAGAGGCGTAATGAGTGATGGAAGCAAGGGCCACGAGTTTGGTCTCAGAGGCGTAATGAGTGATGGAAGCAAGGGCCACGAGTTTGGTCTCAGAGGCGTGCTAGCAGGAAGTTGGCGTACAAACAGCGGTAGTTGATGCACTGTTGTTCTGCGCCAATCCGCAGCATAAAATGAAGACTGCACAAAAATGATTGGCTAAACCAAATATGCCATATGGGCCACCATTACACATCATTCTGCCTACCTCATACAGGCAGACAGAATGGGTTCATCTAGTAAATGAACATTTAAATAGAAACCGTATGCCCTTAGGGGTGTTGCTATTAGGAATAAAATGAGAGGCTTAAGCTCCACAATTCTAAAATAATCATTTAGATCATAATTTGACTGTTGTGTTTATTATTAAGGATTGTGAAAGCATAATTCTCCTCTTACATGAATGTACAAGGCTGTATAGTAGTTGTATGATATTTGAACCTATTTGAAAACATAGATTATTTACACTATCCATTTATACATAGGCACGAGCCACGGTGGGAGTGCTATACAGACATATAGATTACTACCCATGTGAATAGGATACCAATTTGAATATCCTATTATAGCTAATCAAGTGCAATGTATCATTGGTATAT
>SDVV010036922.1:0-10897 GCA_016164225.1 Gammarus roeselii
TATGTGTGTGTGTATCTGTGTGTGTGTGTGGGTGTGGGTGTGGGTGTGTATATCGTGGAAACGCAGAGTGGAATCGCATTTGCTAGATTGAACTCTCAACTCCCCTTCATTCTCATCTCGATAAGCCCGCCAGTTGCTATTGAACGTACGAAGCAGTTACTTCTTGTACGACTTTGACACTCATAATCCGCGTTGCATTTCATATTCCAGTCAATAAATTGTAAAGTAATGAACGCATTGTAACACCTGCCCGCCGACGGGGCAGGGGTGCACTCATATCAAAAAACCGGAATAACATTTTGGGTTGATAAATACTTTTTGTTTGCCAGTGTACTCTAAGATGCCAGTACTGCAGGTATTCTGAACCCTAATGCCAGTCGTCGTTTTAGGAGAAGGACAATTGTATCTTTTCCTTCCAATATTGACGGATACAAGTAATAAAAATGTTTGAAAAGTTTTCTGAGAAACTACGTGATAAATTACTCCTATAAAATTATCCGAAACACACAACGGATATAGAAGTGTCCTATATAATGAAATTACGCACTACACAAAAAACTTCTCCCTTCTCCCCGCTTTCTGACGCGTTAGATAATTCGTGGATGGCCTAAAATTCTCTTAGACGTTACTCAAGTCACGGTTGTTAAGTAGTAGTCGTTTCTTCTGTTTTCCACACTATTGTTAAGACGTGATGCATAATTACGGTGTTGTACTGTTCTACGTTTACACGTGTTTAATTATTCCCTGTTAGTACTTATATGAAAATTGAGAGTAAAATGCATAGAGATATGTTCCGTCCACGTGGCCAAACTGTTGATCAGTTAGAATAGACTGGAACACATACAGTCACAAAAAAATCTGCGATTAAGTTCACAAAAAAAAACGATTGTGATTCTATCTAAAGTGATACGGCAATAAGTCTCTCATGTATACTAATTATGACCTGAAAAGTCCATGCTCTCATTCAAATAAGACGTATTTTATTGTTTCATCTTTAATTTATACAACAAGATAGTAAAACTTTACAACTTAACAAGAAATCACCAGCACCCATTTTTCAATTATGTTTATTGGGTGGCTCAAAATAAATTAACCCCCTGCATTCGGTTATGATTTTCCCATGTTTTAAAAACATCCTATATATTTGATACGATATTGCTACTTGCGAGGGATAGAAGATTGCTTTTGCGGGTTAAAATCGCACAAAAAGTTCATCAAAGATAGCACTTCATTATTATTTAGACCCCATATTCGAAAAACTACGCTTCTGAGTATTGTTGAGTTTAACTTTGTCAATAATTAATTAAAAATCAAATCAAAGTGCCCACTTCAACGAGTGCATGAATGCAACGTGCGCCACCCCGACCAAGCCATCACATGTCGAAAACTGTAGGCAAACATCGATCCTCTGGAGCATATTTAAATAGTAAGTGTTATCGGTGTGTTTACCTGTCCGGAACAAGCTGTGCGTATTCATATTCTGCAACTTTCATGTCTCCAGAATCAATTTTAACGAAAACAATCATCGGCGCAATATTTGTTATTGCATCATGAATAGATTAATTTCATACGCTAGGTCACAACGCAATTTGCGAGTCAATTTAATTGGAAAGCGAATGAAAACTTTCACGATCATACTCTCATTTTGACTGAAACAGAGTAAAAAGCCTTTATTTTTTCCCTGATCAAAGAATTACGAAATTTTGTATCATACTACATTTTATGATTCCCAATATCTGTTGCCAAATTGATTATTAGGCTTCGTCCAAGGTGATTGTGTTGGATTGAAGTATATTGTGTGCGGCAAGAAAAGTAGCACAAGAGCCTTGACGAGATAATGGAATGATTTGCGATGTAATCAAAAATCTTACTCATTTGCCAGACTTACTATTAGCTCTGAGATACACGGTAGATCGCCCAAGATATCCCAAAATCAAGGGCTAATATGTTTATTAAAAAAAAACATACAGTTACAGACGCTAGGCCGAAATCCCCCAGCAAGAGTGGTGGCCAACGGCAAGGCGCACATCACACTCTCATGCACTCACACTCGCACACCTTAGCTATCTTGCGCAAAAGGGTCCGGCCGTGTACTCCGAAACACACACTCCGGGTCATGAGTGCGGTTCGAGGTCAGTGTCGGCATCAGCGTGACTGGTTTACCCCTGTCGCGTCATGATGACCGGGCCCCCCCCCCCGCCCACGACCATCCCATCTCTCAACGATATGCCAAGAGCGGGAAAGCACATCAGGGCAGCGTCAAAACTCATCAGTTCACTATCATTCTCCCCTCACGCCTATCCAATGCGCGCTCTTTCGCTACCTCCACACTCATGTCTCTCCTTCCTAACGCCTGCTTCACACTATCCATATACCCAAACTTCGGTCTCGCACTAGGCCTACGTCCACTCGCCTCTGACTTCAACACCTTTTTCACCAATTTACCTTCATCCATCCTCACCATGTGCCCGAACCATCTCAGAACACGCGAATCAACTCTGTCCTCTAACTTCTTCACCATCCCCGTTCTGATGCGAACCGCGTAGTTAGTGAACCTGTCTCTCAGCGACACTCCAGTCATGCTCCTCAATCATTTCATCTCGAAAACTTTCAACCTTCTTCTCCCTTCTGCTCTCACCCCCCAAATCTCAGCTCCGTACAGCACAGATGGCACAACGACACCCTCATACAGCCCTCTCTTTGCTTCCATCCTCAATATCCTGCAGCTCATAACGCTCTTCAGTGCACCCAACACTTTACACCCCTTCTTCACTCGCAACTTAACCTCAGTTTCCACTAATTCAGTCTTCTCCACATGGGAGCCCAGAAACTTGAAACACCAAACTTTTTCCGAAAACTCTTCATTTAGGAGGACACTAATTCTGCTCGCATCGACAGTCCTCGAGCATCTCATTACTTTACTTTTACCCACGTTCACTCGAAGCTTCCTCATCTCACACACTACCAAACTCAGACACTAGCCTACATAGCTTCTCATCTGAATCCGCAACCAGAGCCGTATAATCCGCAAATAGCAACGGGCTCAGCTGCCAACTCCGCCCATTCGCTTCCAACAGCTCCAAGCCACAACCCAGCACACTCGTGTTCACCTCCGTGGCCATCCCTTCCATATAGATATTGAACAGCCAGGGAGACATCACACAGCCTTGTCTCAGTTCCACTTTCACTGAGAACCAATCACTCGCCTCGCTTCCCACTCTGACAAATGCTTGGCTGTCATCATAGAAACTCTGCACCACTTTCAACAAATGTCCGCCACTCCATACAAACGCAACACCCTCCGCAGCTCTTCCCTGTCAATTCTGTCGTATGCCTTCTCCAGATCCATGAAAGCCCAGAACACGTCCTCTTCCTTTGCAAGGTACTTCTCACAGACCTGTTTCACTGCAAAAATCTGATCGGCGCACCCTCTACCACTCCTAAAGCCACACTGTTTCTCTCCAATTGCGCAGTCCGTACAGTCTCTCGAAATAACCGTTATAGTCGGATATGTCTCTCCAAGAAATTCTTGACACTGCCTGCACACGTTTTGAAAATATTCTATATATTGGAGTTATTCGTGAAGATGTATGATTACACAACCAAATGATCACTTCAAAGTACGTATAGTTAATAATTTTTCATTCGATCTCATGGGGATTGTGTTGAATATATTTTGTGAAATCTGACACCAGCTTACTAGGTATCTGCTGCATCGGAGAAAAGTATGAACTTGTTAAAATGTCAAACTACAGAGCTCATGTATACATCGATACAATAAATTTTGAAAAATCAATTGCTCAAGGTAACTGATAGCAATTATATTTACTTTCATAATCTAAATAATTAATAATTCATTCATCTCACCAACCAATGTCTGTCAACTCCTATCAAAACACCTGTACGAACATCAAGTCTTCTGAATAATTGTGTAGAAAAGGCAGTAACTGGTCAGATGAGGATACTTCGAAATATATTGTCTGATTTTACTTATTTTATTCACGAATAGCATTTATTTTTTCTTACAATGAGACCTAGAAATACTAATCAACAAAGATCTCAAGTGGAAAAACCATTTGGAAGCTAGCTACAAGATAGGCAATAGAGTCCTTGGCTTTATATCCAAAAACTTCCATTACATGCTCAGGGACATCGCTTTCCCTTTCTACACTTCACTCGGTAGGCCGCTAATGAAATTTGCAGTACAATTTCCCCTCACCTCAGAGGGGATATTAACAAAATGGAACGTGTTCAGCACAAGGCAACAAAAATATTTCCGACCTTTCCGACGACCTTGTACTGCCATCGCTTGAAAGATAACGAATTAGAGGTCAGTTTATAATAACCTTTAAATACCTAAATGTGTTTACTAGAGCCAGGTTTGTGAGGCTCTTTAACAGAAATTATAACACAAGGAACAGAAATAATGGTCAAAAACTGCAGCTGAAACCGTTCAGAACATAGGTGGCCGAAAACTTATTTCCAATCGAGAAACCGACCATTTGGAACTGTCTACCATGTGATGTGGCTAACAGAAATAACGTAAGCAACTTTAAAAACCGCCTCGACAAATACTGGGAGATTAAACCATCCCCTTACTAAGAAAATGTGACAGTAGAACAATTGCCGCCGGGGTGGCAACAACCTCCGTTGGAGCCATCAGCCTCCGGCAGCCCACGAATGATGGGTGCCTCATCTAGGCTGGGCTAGTTGTACTTTAAATTCAATTTGAAATACTGCTAGAATGAACTCTCCAGCCCTTCCCAAGCCAACTACTACTATTATTACTATATAAAAAATCCCCAACTCAGATCATTGATGCAACATTGCAATACAGTGAGCTGTGCTGAATCAATCTTTGCACATGGCATAATATTAATATATCATCTGATATTGAAATGCCATTTTTAGTAATGCAGATGGGCAAGTTTTGCGGAGCAGATTTAATGTCCAGTTATTCTATCCAAGTAACGAATTATGGTTTCATTCGGTTCATCTAATGTTCATGTTCATAATCGGCTGTTACCTGGATTCTGCGCATATAAGTAAAAAAGCGGAGTGACTAAGACATTCTACTAGTTTTTCTTTCTGCTACAACGTCATCGTCATATTCAGAGAGTATTTATTTGCCGAGCTACTGTGTTTTGTTCATTGTTGACTTTAAAAATGTGTGAACTTGTCGAAACGATTTCCTTTGATTATCACAAAGTAATACAATTCATAATTGAAACGAAAAATTCAACGGGTACGTATTTATGTATATCTAATACTCACTCATGGCAATTTGATCTTTAAAGATTATCATACCAGTATTATCAATTGTTTTAATGATTACTGTGATCTGTATTTCATTTTCAACAGACGACGTGCCTTTAGCACTTGTGACATCATTTCTCAACTCATTTTATCCGGTCTTTGTTTGCTTCAGATATATTTTGTTCACGATTTGTGGTCACCACTGCTCGTGGTATGAGATGAGTCAGCGTCTTCTGGGACCTCGTAACTCTTTCAAATACTCGCTTCAAATATTAATATGAGCAGCGCACAACCCACGCGCATGACGTGTCACAACGTTATCAGGAAAATATAATGTGCATTTGAAAGTGAACAAAAGTATTTTCAGTTACGAACACAAGGCCAACAACAAATATCGTGTACTCCTTAAAGCATATTTGGCGTTTTTTTTGCCTAATTCAACTTCGGCCTACATTCTTTTAGGAACATGGAGAGAATGTCTTATAATAACACAATGATGTTTAATTGTTGGATAGGTGTTGGGAACGAATGTATGTTTAATTAGGATACATAAATACTATGCATTCGATCTGAGAGTTAATCGCGTCCTAATATTGATATGTTTTTAGTTTTTTTAGACGATTCATGTTATTCGCCAAATTAAGTTATTCAAGTAGGTACAGCAGATTCGCTTGTATCCAAAATAAACTTCATGTTATTCGCCAAGTTAAGTTATTCAAGTAGGTACAGCAGATTCGCCTGTATCCAAAATAAACTTCCTGTTATTCGCCAAATTAAGTTATTCAAGTAGGTACAGCAGATTCGCCTGTATCCAAACTAAACTTCATGTTATTCGCCAAATTAAGTTATTCAAGTAGGTACAGCAGATTTGACTGTATCCAAAATAAACTCCGAAAATCTTCCACAACGTTGGTTCAATTTCCCCAAGCACCAGCCCCATTCCATCTGTCCTCCCCAAAATGAGCGGCTGCAGTGATTCTACCCTGGAATGGATATCATGGTCTCGTAAGAGATTGTTGTGCGCTGGTGTGGACCCTCCAGAGACTGCAGCGAGCGACGAGCATCATTACATCCATAAACGAGCTATGGAGCTCTCTTACATCCTCTTCATTCTTATAGTATGAATGCCAATAATTCTTGTTCAAACTGGTTAGTGTCCTGTAATAGGGCACGTGGTTTTACTAATACTTTGTTAAACGGAGTGTATTAGAAGGATTTGTGTCGTAATAGTAGTAGTAGTAAGTGAAGCGAGTACGGCATTCTAGTGTCATTTTGGTGGGCGGGGGGTGTGACGCGATGCATGCAACCTAGACTCGCCGAGCGTACATATACAGGTCTATAGACTGACATACGTATATACATAATTGATCGCATTATAATAGCGAGCTGTTTGACGTGATTGGAGTCAGTGATACGTGGAGGACGGATCATCCTCAAATAGATAACAATGAATGTTTATGTGGCAAAAATTAGTTTACGTGTTATGGAAGAAGAAATCTCCGAAGATGATTTGAGACGGATCGAACAAATATTGACAAATGTTGTAAATACCGGTTATCCCAGAATGGGTAAAACAAGAATTAAAAGAGTGGGAGATAACATTCATATATGGATGAAGGGAAAATGAAGTCGGTTCTGGGTAACTGACATTGACGGGTTTCAGTCGTATGTAACAAACTTCAAGGGAAATAAGAAATCAACACTCGAAATTGATATGATCCGAGTGGAAAATCATCATGACTGTAATAAAGTTGAGGTGTTGGGCCACGGCTTTTTTTCTAAGAACCGAAGAAAATCTGGAACGTATGGAAGACATCATCATTGATGAAGAACAGAATGACATTGAATTTGAGAAGATTCGAATAATTAAAGTTCAAGAAGAGGAAGAAATAAATTTGTGGAGTCAAGGGCATGGAACAGCCTTCGGTATTCGCCACAAAGATATGGTGGATTATATGATAGATTTTGAGAGGGAACATAAGCATCGTGATGCTGGGTATGAGTGGTTGTACGAGCAATGTTGTAATCGAAAAAATGAGTTAGATGTCATTGATGATGACAGCAAGATCTGTAAATAATACTAATAAAAGTACGTAAATCCTAAATCAATTGTTTATAATATCCTAAAACTCAAAGGATAAGCGATGAAATTGCATACATTGCGTTGGTTGGAGGCAAAATCGAAATTGTTGAATTTGGTAGAAGAATATATTTCGAGGGTTGCAACGCTACCTATAAACCTATCTCGGGTTAAACGCTGTATATGTGTGACAGAATGGTGAGATATAAAACAGTCCGTTGAGAAAAAATATTCAGACATTTTTGGGCTTCTGTTATAGAAGGATGGGTTATAGCTTGAGTCCTCGATTGTTCGACAGAAATGGGGCGATGTTGGTCTGTAAACACTGCCAG
Source organism: Gammarus roeselii (assembly GCA_016164225.1). Classification (NCBI taxonomy): domain Eukaryota; kingdom Metazoa; phylum Arthropoda; class Malacostraca; order Amphipoda; family Gammaridae; genus Gammarus; species Gammarus roeselii. The sequence goes on from SDVV010036922.1 coordinate 7,669, forward strand.
AAATAAATAAAATTGAATAAACATAAATCCACGAGTAACGTGTGGAGACATTTGAAACGCAGTCATCGTGAAGACTAAGAAAAAAATATTGGAAAGAAAAAAAAAGACAGATCTATTGTGCAACTCAAAAGGATGGAGTGATAGGATATATTGACGAAGAAATGTGGTAGATCTAGTATGAGATGAAGTGGTCCGTTTGTATGATGATGTAAACAAATATGAATTACTTGAAACATTCAATCCATCTAAGATTGAAAAATCTGACCCCTCTGGTAACATATATGAGTCGAGATTGATTGCGAAGTAAAAATAAATAGGTGTATGATATCAAAATTGCAAAGGTTAGATCAAAATGTAGAGTTAAATGGAGATATTTGCAATGTATTGTATAAAACAGTGACTGAAAATCATATATGAGTTAGGCTAGGTTAGTTTATTTATTATTTACTAGATCAGAATTGGATGTGTGTATCAAACTGCAAAGGATTCATCAAAATGTGGAGATAAGTGGAGATATGTATTATGTATCGTATAAAACATTCACTGAAAAACCATTAAAACAAAACATATCATGAAGCTGATGCATATAAAATATCTTGTATCAACAGCAAGGATGTTGTTCTATGGGTGAGGTTAGGTTGGGTAGGAATCAATGTAACTGGCAATGTATGGTAACCCTTTTGCACAAATGTGTGTAAATGCCTACCTGGTGTCGACACTGTGACTCAAACGACCCTGTATATATGCATTGTGTTGACACATGTGTCGGCACATGTGCCGACACATCGGCACATGTGCCGACACAGTGACGCTAACGACCCTGTAAATGCGTACAAAGTGTTCCTGTGTGTATATGGGGTTTGATATTGAAAAAAAAACTACGTAAAATATATCCATGTGGAGGGTTCATGTGTATATATCAATAACTGCATACCATACATAACTATCAAAGTTGTATGAAAATATTTAATTATTGGTTAAGATGGTTAGGATGACTGGATCTTTGAACCTAATATCGCGTATAACTGATCCACATTAAAAAACTTTGCAACAAATGAAGTGAATTTGTTCTTGTGGAACCTACCTGTTGAGTCTCATCCAAATGTACAACAGAGATATCGATACAATTATGGATTCTTAACATCTGCAAGAGGATATTTGCTAGATTAAATTGGAGGAATGTATTCATTCTGGTTTTGATATGGTAAATATACACCCCATTGGAGAGGTTCATACATATCAATATCATACATAAGCATCAAACTTGAATGAAACTACATAACTATTGGTTAGGATGACTGTTAGGTTAGGTTGCCTAAGTATCAATGATAACTCTTTTTGCATTTATTGATAATTGATCTATGATGTCGTACATAGATATAAATATCCCTATTTATGTACTTTATGTATAGATTACATCCTAAAACTTGTTGACTGAGGACCTTACATCACAGATCTGTAGAAAAAAAGGTAGAGTGGATTTATTCAATATTCGTTTCAATAGATGAAAATGTTAGGAGCAGCACATCCATCATTACAAAAAAAAATCATAATCCAATAATGAAACCATACAAAAAACATGCTAGCGCTTTGACAGCCGTAACAAACACTGACTTACGCGGAAAGCTAACATGACCGTTTTGAACTCGAAAGTCCACAAACGAGCGAACAACTAACATTACTCGAAACTGGTCGATATTACTGGAGTTGTAACAGGCAAAATGAAAAAATATATATATAGGAAGGTACATGAATTGGTAAAGATCGGTAAAACTACAGGGTCAAGTGGAAATATTGGAAACGATGAAGGTTAAATCAATGAAGAAAATACCTAACATAAGTATGCAAGCGGGGAAAAATATATACAATCCTTGGTAATTTTAGGTTAGGATGAGTTAGGTTTACGGTTCTCTATAATGCAGACTTATAGTGACAAATGCTACAATGGATCTGTTGAATGCTCAAATAAGACAGATAATCTGAATTAGAACGCGACCTCATAATGAAGCCTGACTTGATCAATAACTTCAAAGTGTCTAAACTGCAAACGTCTTACAAGCATTTATATAAGTAAGACTTGCGGGAGTAAGCATCTAGTAAAGACATACGAGCGGATAACATAATTGGGATGAACATTAAATTTTATGAATAGTTTCAGCACTAACACTACGCAAATCAGTTAGATTAGTTCTCCAAGACAACATGGGACCGGACCCAAATGCGGTGTCCAGAGGTTGAACCTACCAAATTTTGAAGAGTTACATCCGAATAAGTGTAATTTTATACCCAACATCCCATAAAAATAGGCAAATTTATATCGAATACAGATATATTCCTATGATATCAAATCAAAATGTACACCAACATCTATAAAAACAGCTAAATAAGATTCTCTACTCTACCCTTAGCAACAACGATTAACTAATATATACGGTGTATCCTACCGCACCCAGATGATAAATCCTACTCCAGTATCCCACATGATCTGGTTCATGACTAAGATCGTATACTATCATAACAGCCATACCGAAAATAACTGACATTTAACGCTGAGTTAATGTGGAAAATGTTATTTCTACTACAAACCTGTTCAAATCTAAAAACAAAATTCCTCGACCTAACTGATGCTATGCATATGGGAGTACAAATCCAAACCCACTGCGTCATAAAAATGAACACTACAATGCTTCACTAGGTCACTTCTCAGCAATCTACCACTAATAAATAACAAATTTACAGGTAACACCCAGTCATGGTACGATGTCACTGAAGTATCATGCATCTGTTTAATTCGCTGTCTCTGAACAACATCGAACAAAGTCACATCCTGGACATAACCAAAAACTAGACACATGTACAGTGGTCAAGAATGAGTCTCAGAGAGTATGTGGCCATAAAAGCTAGGCTTCTGATCACTAACAGAATGAGTACACCACAACAACGATGAGCAGCTTGTTGCGAAACCTCACAAACAAACCCATGGAACTCAAGATCGACATCGAAAAGGCCATACATAATTCACGTTGAACATGGATGAATTCCAAAATGACAACCAAAGAGTGTAAATCATCTCTACACAAGAACCCCTCCATCCAGTAAATTATCAGCTAAACGTTAAACAACATATTTGCTAGGGATCAATGACAAAAATTCCACAAAGATGCAGTACAGACATACACCTCTTAAACATACATTCCTATGATTTTCGTGGAAAAAAAAACATAACATC
>SDVV010036923.1:0-10897 GCA_016164225.1 Gammarus roeselii
GTATTGATTGCTAATATTTGAAAATAATTCGAAATGTTATTCGTGCCCTACGGGGGAGACTATTATAACTCACGTTGAGGCTCCGGTGGGAATGAGGCTCAAATCAAATCAAACGTAATCTATATATAATCTCAGTTCGAGCTTAAATTTGTTCATTTGCTCATAACAATTTGGGAAAGAATGACCTTAAGATTACACTTATTCGTTGAGCAGGAGTGGTCACTTTTATTTCTAAAAATGGAACGGTTTTCTAAAGCCATCATGAAACATCTGCAAGTGCTTTCCAAAAAAAAATTGTTTCTCCATCCAGTACCGATTACTTGATTTGATTTGAGCCTCATTTCCACCAGAGCCTCAACGTGAGTCATAATAGGCTCCCCCGTAGGGCGCGAGTCCTGATTGCTTAGGGGATAACACGGTAGGTGTTGTGAAATTGCGACAGGAATCAATTAGCTGCCCTTATATTCAATGAAATTCAGTACATAGTGCTGTTTACTATCGGTTATATTTCATCCGAGCAATTTATTTTTGCCTTTGATGAATCTTCTAATCGGTTTACATGCCAAGCCACGGTAGCACTGTTAGGTTCCAAGTGACGTCACAGCCAGTGGCTGGCGCGTGAAGCAGAGCGGGGAGATGCGCAGAACGGCGGGCGGAGCAGCCTGTCTAGTCTATAAATCTTGGTAGTGGGGTTATGGACTCAGTTTCAGAGGTACGAGGGGTGGGAGATGGAGAGTTCGGCACCGCTGGGTGAGCTTCCCTGTGGGAAAGGATCGGCTTCTTATCACGGTCTGAGGTACAGGCGCTGGCCTCCGAAGTGTTTGGGCAGTGCGGCAGCTCTAATGTTTATAGGCTTGCTGGTTCTGGTGCATTTCTTGGTGCATGTGCATTTCTCGCACTTGCCATTGTAACAGGAGCAACAGGATTTGCTCCTGTTGGCGGTGAGGCAGAGGGGTGACATGTCTTAAATTCGATTTGTGGCTTAGAGCCAGTTATGTGTGCTAGTTGATGAGACCTAGGAAGAAACAATATACACTTGCTCAAGAAAATGTTACAATGAGTTATGTGAAGTAGCAAAGAAAACATGAATAAATTTTTTAGTTAAACGTATGGGCCTTCAAGAATCGCTTGCCAGTAGCCGATTTTATTTGTTTAAAAGATACCAAATGAGTGATCTGCAGTTCATAAGAATTTACAGATTAAAATTGGTTGTTTCTGATCAGATGAAGATATTCTAATCAAAATATCCAGTTCAAATATTGACTGCATGTGACGCAACCTGATAGGAGGAGCAGTGGAAAGGGGGGGAGGCAGGGGTAGGGAGCAGCAGCCGTTCATGACCATGGGACGATGATAGGCATGCACGTATGAACACGTCAGTCTAAATTGTACACATACCCGTTTTCGTTAGGATGTGATGTTCGGCTTTGGCGTTCTTGCATCAAATTTTCGAGCGCAAGTTAAGGCTTTTTCAATATGATGTAGGATTTATTATCTTATGTTGTACAACAGCGATATAATCTAAGAGAGACTGCCGGAATCATTACGCCTAAGAAAAACAGAGCACATACGGAAAAAAAGCTACACTGATCAAGGTCTGAGAATTATTTCATTAAAGATGATTATCAGCAGACCAACATTAAGAGAGTTGAATTCCTTATTTTCCGCGAGGTATTTCACCTGGAAATGTAACTCGGGCTTGAAAATGTTACGAGATTATTCAAACTAGAGATGTTGAGAGACATGGAAATTCATACATGTGGCGCAGCGGCACACAAAAACGTGAAGTTAAAGGTCTAAAAATTGCATTTAGGCGAGCATCATTGCACACGCGGACATCTTGTAATTGTAGAGGTCCTTAATTGACCCTACAGTATCCTAATAACACTAAACGCATTATACGTGCATCACAAGCACTATTACGAATAAGCAATCGCATCTTCTGAACTCATTGTTGCATATCTCTGTAGGTAGCAACAACATTTCCGTTCAGCTAGTACAAACAGCTTCCAACCATAATGGCAGTGCAACAAACATTTATTTTGGCTAAATAAATATGTATACCCACGCATTAAAAGCCATGGAACATGAATCAGATGGAATAAATGATTCAGTGAAATATTTTTACAAAATTCTGAGAAATATTTTTGCATGAATCTGGCAACAAGCTGAGCGGTTTTTTTCTAGACTCTTCAGCGGGTCGCACAAGATCGTGGTTATCGTGGCAGTTACAGATCCTTGCACACAAACACAGGCAAGGAGGTTAAAATTAGCAACAAAATTAAGGAAGTGATACCGTGGCCACAGAGAAAATTGTTCCATACCTAAATACCAAACTGCTGGCTAAACATATAGATAGACTAGCTAGGCTAGATAGCCTGGGCCAATTCATCGAAATTAGGCTTACCTTGGATACTGCTCCACAGAAGACAGGTGAGAATAACTGTGTTTAATATGTCCTATCCCCAGTGTAGAGCAGACTAATAAATACAGTTGCAGATTTCTGCAGCAAGACACAATTGTAAATACCTGGATGCAAGATTGTAACTGTGAAGGCACAAAGCTAGCTATGGGGGATTCTTCTGCCAAATGCCATCCCAAGATTGTCAATTATGCTAACATGGTACAATCTTTTATTCTGAGTAGCACCCTACCTTGATCCATGCCTATGTATAGATATATATAGCTATGTAGTGCCTATAAAGTGTAAATAACATTTTTTTGAATATTGGCAGCTCTTTTAAATATCATTCCAGAATGCATATCTGGGACAAGAACATAATGTCAAGGCCAGTAAGACTCATGCATTAGGGAGCTTAAGAATTCATTTTTTTTGTTCCTGGTAGCTACACCTTAGTGGTATGCTAATTCTCTTGTGAAATAACAAATTGATTATTAAATGCACCCAATCTGTCTGCCTGTATGAGGCAGGCAGAATGGTATGTGATTATCTTGCATGTCACACATTGTCAGCCAACTATTATCTATGAGCAGCCTTTCACCCCCTGCTACTGAGGCCATGAGGAAACCCGTCTTCAGGCAAGACGGAAACGGAACTCTGGCCTGACTCAACCTGAACAAAAGTTCCCCCCAAGATAACTCCCTCTGGGATCTATTGACGCCAACAAGATTTTCGGCAATCTTTCCTATCGACTCTTCTTTTCCCCTTCTATATTATCCTTGGACATCTCAATTCAGTTAAGTTGGGATCAATACCAAAGAAAAGATTTACCTGTGCCTTATTGTCCTTGTGTCTGTTTATTGGTGCTTGCCCATAATACTCAACCTCATTTATAGAAAAGGATAGAATAAATTGGAGTCAGATTGTGCATTGAAAGTGGAAGCACAGGTTTACTTGAATTATTATCGCTCACAGAAGCTCATTCACTATTAACTTTTTGAGTAACCAAAAATAGGGTAAATTACCCTTCATTAGTTAACTTCAACCATTAACGACACCTAAACAATCATTATCTTGCTCGCTGTGAATTAAGATTGATTTTTCTACCTGGGACGTAATCGAAAATGTGATAACTTATTACATTGGAATATCAAGTGACAAGAAAGGCAACCTACAGAGACATGAATTGAAGCTTGTAGTGAATTTGAAGCAAACTGAAAAATTACCTTGAAACATTTTCCTATAAAAAATGTTGAAGTAAATATCCTAAGGGCAGGATAGACGATATTGAACGCATTAAAGTACTCTAATTAACATGAGACAAGATAATTGGAGAACAAATGCAAACTGAGATAAGAATCTTCTAGAGCACTGTATGAAAAAATTACACCTAGAGATAGTCATGCCAAGTAATGAGCTCATGGGCTCCAAGAGGTTTGAGCTCAAAAAAGTGATCAACAAACACATTGAGTAATTGAAAAATTAGATAATGAAATATTTATCTTGTGGCGTAAATATACTTGACACAGGGCAATAAACCACCAAGAAGTGCAACTAAATGAAGTGTAACTTTTTGAATGGTAAAGAGAGAAAGTGGAATATCAGCACTGGAAAAAATTAAATGTGTTGACCATCAAACTGGGCTTAAGCAGCAGCTGGAATGAAACGTGGGTCCCACTGTTTGGCGCGCAGGATCCTGAAGCAGGTCGAAGCAGTTGAATAACAATTGGTTGCAGCGAGGGATCTTCAAGCCGGTAGAAAGTAGATCCACAAGATATGCAGCGCAGGATCATCGAATGGGCGGGTGAAAGTGATAGCTTATGGTGAAATCATACTTGTTACAGGACAGTAGGCCACCAAGAAGCCCAAATTACTAACTGAGGTGTAATATTATGAACTTCAACAACATGAGATAGAATATATCACTGATGGAAAACTGTAATGAGTGGACTATCATAAACCCCCAAAACAGCAGCTGAATTGTAGATATCCTTCGAAAAAAATCTTGAAGTAACGAGAAAAGAGGTGGGCTACCTTGGATTTGACGGTTGTTGAGTAATAGCTGAAAATTGAGTTAAAAATATAACCCGTAAAAATTTAGCACAAAATAATCTTACAGATACAGAAACTAGGCCGAAATACCCCAGCAAGGAGGGTAGCCGACGGCAAGGCGCACCTCACACTCTCATACACTCACACTCGCGCACATTAGCTCTTTTGCGTAAAAGGGTCCGGTCGAGGACCTCGCAATACACCCTCCGGGTCAAGAGTGCGGTTCGAGGTCAGTGTCGGCAGCAGGGCCAGACAGCGTGACTGGTTTACCCCTGCCGCGTCGTGATGACCGGGACCTTTTTATCCCACGACCATCCCGTCTCTAAACGATATGCCTAGGGCGGGAAAGCACGTCAGGGCAGCGTCAAAACTCATCCGTTCACATCATTCTCCACTCACGCCTATCCAGTGCACGCTCTCTCGCTACCTCCACACTCATGTCTCTCCTTCCTAACGCCTGCTTCACACCATCCATCCACCCAAACTTCGGTCTCCCTCTAGGCCTACATCCACTCGCCTCTGACTTAAACACCTTTTTTACCTATCTCCCTCGCTCCATCCTCACCATGTGCCCGAACCATCTCAGAACACGCGATTCAACTTTGTCCTCTAACTTCTTTACCATCCCCGTTCTGATGCGAACCACGTCGTTAGGGAACTTGTCTTTCAGCGACACGCCAGCCACGCTCCTCAAACATTTCATCTCGGAAACATTCAACCTTCTTCTCTCCTCAGCTCTCACCCCCTTAGTCTCAGCTCCGTACAACACAGTTGGCACAACGACACCCAAAATAATCTTGGACGTACTCAAATGAAGGATACAAAGCTCAAAAAATCGCGGTACGGGGTTGGATTCAAAATCAATCAGCTGGAGAGCAGGCGCAGCGCAGCGGCACTGCTTGACAACCCCGGGCTTAGGGAAGGGGTGCAAGGAAGGGGGGCGTGGACGGGGTGGGTGGAGGAAGCGTAGCGAAGTCTATCGTGGTGCATGTATGGACGGTGAAAATGACGCGTACTTCAAATCTGTTAACGTTGCTTGGAGCCCTTTGGTGATGCTGCTGGGAGCACTGTTGTGACGCGACACTGCTTGGAGCGCTCTGGTGACGATGCTTGGGGCGCTCTTGTGATGAAGCTTGGGGCTCTCTTGTGATGCTGCTTGGGGCGCTCTGGTGATGATGCTTGGCTCTGGTGACACTGGTTGGAACGTTCCGCTGACTAGCTACGTGTGGGTGTTACTTGGCCCTGCGACCGTCACATAACAATCTTATCTGCTTTGGACAGTTGCTCCAAGCATTAACGTCACGAAACCGTCACTTGTTTATGAGTGACACTCTCAAGAAACAAAAAACTATAACTTTGGGTTATTTTTTTCAACTTTTTTAGTGGAATTGGGTTAATACCAGACACAGAAATTAGAGATTATGTTGTTCTAACTTTGGCAGTATTATTCACGTTCACTGATTCAAATTAAATTTTCCAACGTAAGTTCTATTAGTTCTGATTAGCCGTGAATTTCAGCCTATTTATTTCTTCCATGTGGAAAACAGCACTTAAAAGGAATTGGTGTAGAGGGTTAAAAGAGCTCAGTGTAGAGGCCTATAGGGGCTTGACCAAGAGAAGAGGGTGGGGCTGGGGACGGAGGAGGCAAGAAAGATTGTGTTGTTGTTTCGTGATACCAGCAGAGGGTGAGAAGACGGGTAGGCTAGACTTCAACGGCCGTTTCTCGAAAAATAATAATACAAGCTTTATGAACAACCAACATGGGCATAGTATTACAATTGAGACATCTTATTTTAGGGTTACAGTGAGAACAAAGTTATAAAATTACCGCTCTCAAATAAGAATAAGTTACGCTGTACAACTCTATCCTGCCTATGCGTATAGTAATTCTCTCCATCGCCTTGACAATCACGAGGCAGCGAGCGCATCACCAGAGCAGATTGCAACGAGGATTTCATTCGGGAAGTTCATAACTCGAGTCATAAGGCTGTGTGCCGCTTTACGGAACAGTACCTTGATGTGATCTGATTGGATTTAGCAAAAACCCTGCTCGCTGACGTCGAGCGAGGGACCTGCATCAGCCGTCTAAATGTGTCATTATAACTCAGTCAATTTCCTCACGCTATATTGAAAGTATTTTCTCAACAGTGCATTACAATAAATCGGGTAACAATATGATTTGAAGAGCTGGATTTTAGCTTCCCTAGGTGCAAACGATAAGCCGAGTCCCCGATGTGCGGGGGGGGGGGGGCAGGTGGTGGCTGAGAGGCCGTGTAGAATAAGGATATAAGATGGAAACGTTACAACAGTCTTCCAGAGCTTTTTTGTGTGATGAATGTTCTTGTCCCTTCGTTTTTCTTAAATAAGCAGTAAGAGGACATTTAAGTTGATTTGATTTGAGCCTCATTTCCACCAGAGCCTCAACGTGAGTCATGATAGGCTCCCCCGTAGGGCTCAATGATCATTGATTCCAGTAGGCTCGCACGCCTAAGTGTGTGAGGAAAAAACAAAACAACGCTTTTAACGTTAGAAAAACGTGAATTTTTTTGCAATTGTCCGACGCACGCTAGTGTCCAAAAGAAAAAAACACTTACTCGAAACGGATCTCCGCTTCCAATCCTTTAGAACATATGGAGTGATATGTACGCACCCTAGTGCGTGCAGGTAGCATCGTCGAGATTAGTACAAGGTCAGTGGCTACACGGGCAACATCAGCTCCGACAGCAACGCAACAAAATATTTACAGCTACGCGGTTTAGTTGTATAAATACAATTCATTCATTTAAGTAAGATAAAGACTCAGATGAAACGAAACGAACCCTCGCCTCCATCCCCCAGAACCTCATGAGTTATATGTCCATACGCCAGTGCGCTCAGATAGGATCGTCGAAATTGGTACAAGGTTCACGGCTACTCGGACAAAGTCAGCTCCGGCAGCAACGCAACACAATGTTCACAGCTACGCGGTCGATTTTATTTTCAGTGCAATTCATTTATTCAGGCAAGATCAACTCAGACAAAACGAATCCCCGCCTCCAACCACCCAGAACTCCAAGAATAACATGAACGCGCGACAGTGCGCACAGACAGCATCGTCGAAACTGATACAAGGTCTATGGCTTCACGGATTAGATGGACTCCAAGCGTAACGCGTCACAAGGTTTTATAGCTGCGCAGTTCAGGTCAACCCCAGAAACTGCATATGGATCGTGCACGCGCGAGCGAGCACAAACTAGAAGAAAAAATACCCATTCACAAAATCACATATACGAACTCCCGCACAAATACTCCAGCGTTATAATATTGCGGATCGTGAAAAAGAAAGTAAGAGCAGGTTCGTCATGGGCAGAAAAACTGCTCAGATAATTGATTTCGCACTGATTGTTTGTTTAAGGGGATAGGGCGGGGGAGGGGGGCATTGTTCCCTTGGGTCGCAAAAGAGCCCGATAAATCCCGGAGGGTGACCCATGTCCCCCGGGTCTTCCCGAGTCCCCTCGCATCAGCTCATCTCGGCTTGTCTCGAATCATTTCGGCCAGTTTCGGCTCGTCGCGACCAACTCGACTCGCTCCAACATGTTTCAACTGAACTCGACGCACCTCGACCAGCCTCGACGCGACGCTTGCCCTCTTCGCCAGCAATACGCGGACTGTAATGGTTAATTGTTCTACTCAAGCATCTCACCTGAACATTTTTCTGTGTATGGGGTTTACAGCGCTGAGAGGGGGGAACAGAGGTTCCAGGATTCAGAGGGGCCTCTAAAGGGTCCCACAGTTTCTCAAAAGGCTCCTAAAAGGTCTCAAGGGTGTCCCAAAGGGCCCCAGAAAGGTCCAAGTGGACCCCCCAAATCCACTTGGTCTCCTAAGTCCCCCGGGTTCTCGAAACCCCGTGTCCTCGAGTCCCGCGGGTACCACGAAAACCTCCCCTCCCTTGGTCACCTTGTCTCAACCAGCCTCGATACATATAATAATGATGACCAATTCAATATTTATCACCATGAAAAAAGGCAGAGAAAAATAAATGAGCCCAAGCAAGAAGAAATAATAAAATACTAAAATAAAGTGTTAATGATCTATAAAATGAACAATCATCCATCCACCCCAAGGGTTTAAGTTGACTTTTCTAACAATCCACTGATGATATGACCGACACGATTGCCATGATTTCCTGACCAAATTTTGCAAATGTTTTTTGACGAGTTCTGATTCACACTTCGAATTTTTGTGTGTTTATTTCAACAGATGCTCAACACTTCAGGGGGAACTGTTGAAGTTTAAAGCTCTAGGCAGGTGTCGAGGGCTCGGGTAGGGGAGTTTGATTGGGGCCTCATTTCCACCAGAGCTCGGGTAGGGGAGAAGGGAGGTAACAGGCGAGCGGGTGGAAGGCTGAGTACTCTCAACAGACGAAATTCCGATGGAGCTGCGTTCACGCGAGGGGAAAACCTACTTACAGGCAGTTATTTTATTCTGTTGTCAAGTTGATTTTCTGATACAAGGACTTGTTCTTGTATTCCTAAAAACGATAACGATGGTACGACAAAGTTAATTGTTTTTTATCATTTATTTTGTAGACACTTTGTTCAATACACTTGTGCTAACACTTTGGGCAAATAAGTTGAAACACTTCGCATTGTCGTCAGCGGTTGGAGTTACAAAGCACCTCTTGAGCGGTTATTCAGCTTTGATTTGATATCTTTTTAATTTGTAATATAATTTATTTCGAATATTTCGTACTTAAGTGATTGTTCGCACTTCAATTATCGCTTCTGCCTGTTTTTGGGCGATAAACTGTTCGACGTCCTATCAAAAAAGGACTAATCGGAGGAGCAGTTCACTGCGACCTCTCACCGCGACGACGCAGGGGACGATAGGTTCACCATGGGCTGAAAAACGACTGAAATTATTGACATCACACTTGTTTAAGGAGATGGAGTAGAAGGGGGCAGAGGTCCCTCGGGTCCCAGAAGAGCCCGATGGGTAACTCAACTCTCCTGGGTCCCCAGAGCTCCCCGGGTCCCTTGTCTCAGCTCATCTCGGCTTGTCTCGACTCATTTCGACCAGTTTCAACTCGTCACGCCCAACTCGACTTGTCTCGACTGATCTAGACGCACCTCGGCCAGCCTTGACACAGCTCTCCCCCTTTGCGCCGGTAATCCTGTGGACTGAATGTATGAGTTTTACAGTGTAGGGAGTAGAAAGCAGGGGTCTTGGGGTTCAGAGGGGCCTCAAGAGGACCACAAAGTTTCTCAAGGGGATCCCGAAACGTCTCAGTGGCGTCCCAAAGGGCCACAGAAGGGTCCATGTGGGTCCTCCCAGATCCTCCTGGTCTTCCAGGTACCTCGATTACCGAAACCCTCCGGTCCCCCGAGACCCGCGGTTCTCTCAACTACCCCTCGTTCCCTGTGTCATGAATAAAGTGTTAATGATCTATAAAATTAACAATCATCCATCTATATTCAAGTAGTGACTGCGAGCTTCTTCGCTCCAACCGTAACATACTTGAGTCCAACGTAGTCTTCAGACCTCGTCAATACAGCTGCGCCGTAAACCACGCGTCCATATCATAGCACGCGTTCTTACGACGGCAATCTCCGGTGCCAACCGCAGATCTACGGCACTGGTGCGTGCCAAGAGAACGTACGACCAGCACGTTTTGCGGCGCGTGGGCGTTCGGTGCTTCGGACTTCAGGTTTCAACGCTTCAAACTACCGGGTAAGTAAACAAAATAACTATAACCACGATAGGCTACCATACGTTGAAAGTGTACACGGTGTCAATCTTTTGATTGAAGCCGCGGTAATCTGGTCAGCCGTGCCAGAAAATAATATCTATTATTATAAGCGTATAACAGACGACATTTTGATACATCTTACAGATACAGACACTAGGCCGCATCCCCCAGAAAGGGGAGTGGCCGATGGCAAGGCGCACCTCACAAGCTCACACTCAAACAACTTAGCCCTTTTGTGCTAAAGGGTCCGGCCGGTAGCCCCTCAACTTACACTCTCGGTCCCGAATGCACCGAGGAACCGTCGTCAGCAGCAGGGCCCGACAGTTTTCACTATTTTACCCCCGCCGCGTCATAATGGCCGGGCCCCCCCACCCACAACCATCCCGAAAGCGGGATGCCAAGGGCGGGAAAGCACATAAGAGCAGCGTCAAAATCAACCATTCACAACCATTCTCCACTCACGCCTGTTCATTGCACGCTCTCTCGCAGCCTCCACATTCATGTCTCTTCTTCCCAACGCCTGCTTCAAACCATCCATCCACCCAAACTTCGGTCTACCTCTAGGCCTGCGACCACTCGCCTCCGCATTCATCACCCTTTTTACCAATCTCCCTTCATCCATCCTCTCCATGTGCCCGAACCATCTCAGTACACGCGAATCCACTCAGTTCTCCAACTTTTTCACCATCCCTGTTCTGATTCGAACCACGTCGATG
>SDVV010036924.1:0-10897 GCA_016164225.1 Gammarus roeselii
TTGCTTGCCTAAAAAAGGGTGGTGTAACAATAGCTGAATGGTCGATGAGGCTACTGAATCTTGTGTTTTATGTTGGGCGTGGTGCCCATTGAGTAGCGCAGTTCTCGCAGCTGTGTTCTGTTGTATTTTTTCAAATTTTTCGCTTATGTAGCGGGTTGCACCGTAGCTACCACCTGAAAACCGTTTCATTACCCAGAATATATCACTCGAAGTCAGGCAGGCCCGAACCTACAGCCATCAGCTTCCAATGGGAGTCTACTGTGAGGAGCCCGACACGTTACCCGTTCGGCCACCGAGCGAAGGGAAATGAGATGAAAATGAATGCAATACCTCAAGATGTATCAGTTTGTTGTATACGGTCGGTAAGTAGCACGGGAGAGTGCTAACTGCTGTTCTGTTATTGTTGCTTAGCCCGGTTTTCCACCTGCGGAAATCCTCGATACCCACCGACACACGCTTATATCAGAAGGTGGGCCGGCTTAGTTTTTTTTTGAAATGATATTGACGGTGTCTGGAATAAAATCATATGATGTGTAGCAGTTAAGAAATAGTCACCTGTGTGGTATAAAATTTACTGTTGACACCAGAACGTTGTTACTTGCCGCGTGCTCATGTCTCTCAGCCCCACTGCAACGCTTGTCACCTAATAGAGGTGATTAGCAACAGTAGGGATGGTGCGATAGGCGAGGAACAGTGGCGCTTTGGGAGTGTTAGAGGGTAAACCGATCAAGTTTTTGGAGTGAGACAAGTCAGTGAGACCTTGCAAAGGGAGAGGATGTGTTCTGTGCTTTCATGAATCTGGAGAAGACATAGGATTGAGTCGTCAGGAAGCGTTGTAGAGGTTGTTGCGAGTAGATGGAAATTTATCATAAGCGGTTCAGAGTTTTTACGTTGGCAACAAGAGCATATGCCAGAGTAGGGAGTGAGGCAAGGGCTCGGTTCCCAGTTAAAGTGGGACTAAGACAAAGTTGCGTTGTCTATCTGGATGTTAAATCTCTTAATAGATGGTGGGGTCAGGGAAGTGAACGTGAGTGAAATGGATCGAGATTTAGTATTGCTAGGAGCGAATAGGCGGAATTGGCAGTTGAGTCAGTTGCTAATTGCGGATGATACGACACTGGTGGCAGATTCAGAGGAGAAGTTGTGTAGACAAGTTTCAAAGTTTGTGCGAGGAGAAAGCTGCAAGTAAACGTGGGTAAAAGTACAGCAATGAAATGTTCAAGTAATAACGACGCGAGCGGAATCAGCATCCGCCTAAATTGTGAGTTATTGGAGGAAGTGCAATGTTTCAAGTTTCTGGGCTCTCATATGGAGAAGACTGAACTTACTAGTGGGAACTAAAGGAAAATCTAGAACAGAGGAAGGATGTTAAGTGTTGGGAGCAATGAAGAGTGTAATGAGCTGTAGAGCGTTGCACGCGGTGATGGTTGGTCCAACTGGGATGTAAAGGGCTGGGCCTGGGAAGAATGTGAACTGTTGGGAGCATTGAAAAGTGTAATGAGCTGTAAAGCGTTGCACGAGGGGATAGCTGTCCCAACTGTGACGTGGAGGGCTTGGTACCGTAAAGCGAGAACGGATGATAGTGGAATATTTTCAAGATGAAATGTTTGAGCCCCAAGATCGGAATAATATTATAACCTTTGTTAACTCGATAAAAAGCTATTTCTCTGTAATGAATAAGAGCCATATGGTTTTGCATTGCGCTTCTGCTTTTTATTCAAATGAATCTTGAAGAGAAAACATCACTGAGACGTTTTCTACGAGAGAATCTTGAAAACATCCGTTGAACGTAGTTTTCGACCTTTGTGTCATTTAACCTAACTTGAGAATCTTGAACCTTTCAAGATTCCTGACTCTCCTCGAGTTTTTATGAAAAATACACTTTTGGCCGCTTGGCGGCGCGTGGCGTCACGCACCTGTCGGTGTAAAGGTCTTACAGGTACCGAGTGGCGCGCTCAGCTGTCTGCCGGCTGAACCCCCATCCTCCTCCTTTCCTATATAAGCAATAGTTGGACTACCCTATCATTCATGAGGGCTAGCGAAGTTGCTTTCCGTAAGGAGACGTTGGTGCGTAGTTAAGATAGCAGGGGGAGGAGGAGGCCCCGTAGGGCTCTTACTTATTACAGAGATATAGCTTTTTATCGAGAGAACCGAGATAACAAAAGTTATATTCTCTTCCACTCGTAAGAGCCATATGGTTTTGCATAGAAAAAAAACATCATGTAGCGCAAGCTGGCCGATGCCAGAGGAGTACAGAAGTTTGATGAATCGGCTGCATCTTAAACTGGGTGTTGTCAAAGAAGCCCTTGCCGTTTAAGGGAATTTCACATTTGTATCATTGGTGGTAATGACTTTACTTAATGGCGAATACAAGGATTGTCGACAACAGCGAAAAGCTAGCTCCTAGCGGCAAACTCATATGCGGGCCCTGAACTTGAGGCCCATATAATATTTAGGTATGGGTAAATACAAATATGACGTTGTGGTGCTGGCCTCAGCGGATACGGTGTCCGAAACGTATGAGGCGAGAAGGACTATCTACCTGGTTCTCAAGGAGATGCAAGGTTGGTTAGGCTTTTCTACTGTGAAGAGGTATTTGTGCACGAATACGTGGGGTGACCTCCAAAACGCCTTGGATATGATGTCTTTAAGCGGGACTCCATACGTCCAAGCGAGAGACGAGGCATACTCGGACATCGTGAGCTTTAGCGAAGGCATGCGGTGTGGCCTCATTGATAAGCGAGCAGATGTAGTGCCCCACCGATGATGCTCTGAGAGGCTTGCCGGAAGTAGAATGGATGAACAAAAACTCATTGTGCAATGGACATCGTGCTATATAGGCTCTGAGTGCGGTCGAAGGGCACAAGCTGTGTCCCGGTCATCCGGCAGCAGTGAGACAATTGAGATCAGCGGTGGTGTGTGGGCGAGGGTCTGATTTTTGTACAGGAACTTGTCAGCGGTCAGGATGAGCGCGCATGGAGGGTTCGTGGAGAAATGCAGCCCCGTGCGTAACATGACTGCAATTTCGGAGACCTTGTTGCCTGCTTCGAGTGCGACGAGAAACAGAGTCTTCTGAAGAAGCGCGAAAATTTACGTCGTCTGAGTATTGAAGCGAGCATGTCGAGCACCGGCTCGAGCTTAAACTGCGTTATGGCCAGTTCGTGAAAGATCGCCCCGCGGGTCGTGACGCAGAAGCCATGTAAGGAAGGCAAGTGTGGCGCATTCCTGTAGACCAGAACCGTACGTGGGTTGAGCCGTTACTGCTTGCCGGCGTAGTACAGGAACGTCAAGAGGGTGGACTGATTGATGGACTGCGCCTGTGTGGCGCGTAATCACGTTTGGAAACAAGTCCAGACGTTTGGCGTTGTGTGGACTGTCTGTGCGGGTCAATCAGGGTGTCCGCCAGCGAGCTATTGAATTTGATCGTGAGCACAGTTTTTAAAAATCGAATGAGAGATAACGCAAGAAGGGCCGTGACGTTAGAGGGACCTCCCTGCCTTCGATGCGCTGTGACACGTCGAGGGCGAGAAAAAGTTCGTTGAAAGACACGACGACCATGGGCCACCACAGTGCGTTGGGGTGGTCGGAGACCACGAGGACGCTGCTGTCGCGGTACGTCTCGAGTTTGCGGAGCACTTGGGGGATCAGATTGTACGGAAGGGAGAGGTATATTTTCTTCCATTGATTCCAGTCGCATTGGAGAGAATCCACTAAAGCCGCTTGTAGGTGAGGAAACGGAGCTGCATATAGTGGGAGCTTGTGGTTCCCCGGATGCGCGAAGAAGTTGGTGTGCATGGTCCCGCGCAGGGTAGAGAGGCGGGAGAAGTACTAAGGCGTCAGCACCCATTCCGTTCCTTCTGGTAGGAGAAGTGAGAGCTGATCGGCCCAAACGTTCTGCGAACCGGGGAGGTAGGTCGCGAGGAGAGGTGGTGGCGCTAGATTATCGGTAAGAGCTGTGCTTTGAGCTTCTGCAGCGCCGGGGCCTTCCTGGAGCCCAAGTGGTTCACCATTGCCACTGCCGCGCGGTTGTCGGACATCACGCGGCCTCTGGTGTGGTCCCAATGAGCTCATGCGCTCAGCGCGTGTATGATGGCCAGCGATTCCTTCGCCGTAATATGGACATTGCGTTTCCAGGGAGACCAGCGGCCGTAAGACTGCTGGTCGCTGCAGCATACGGCGCCCCACGCTTCGTCCGATGCATCCGTCCACAGGAGGTGCTCCGAGGGAGGCATTACGAACGAGACAGGGGTATGAAGAAAAGTCCCGTCGCGCCAGTGCTGAGCTGCCTGGCGGTAGGGATTGAGACGGCAGGGCTTGCGGGAGAGGTGAAGGGAGCGTGCTGCGATCACCACCTCGTTGAAGAAGTGGCGAGCATTGCGTAGGTAAGGTGTGAGGAAATTTATTATGCCGAGGAAACTCTGATGCTGTCGGAGCGAGAGGGTTCCGCGGGAAAGTATTTCCGTGGCAATGTCCCTGCAGCGGTTCATGCGCCGTTGAATGTTACCCACAAGAAGTCGATATACTTGCTAGGTTCTAGAATAAATTTTTTCATACGGACGCGGAAGCCTAGTTTGAGAAGAAGGTCGCAGGCCGTCTGGGTGTTGCACCGACAGTGAAGTGCTGTCGGTGCCCAGAGTAGCCAGTCATCGATGTAGAACGCCGCATCTATCCCTTGCTGGTGGAGTAAATGAAGGGGCAGCTTCGCGGCCGTTCTAAAGATTTTTGGTCCCAGGTTGAGACCGAATGGAAGGGCCACAAAGGAAAACAGTTGGCCTCGCAGTTTGAAGGCCAGGAACCTTTGGAACCTGGGATGAATTGGGATGTTCGGGAAGGCGTCCTTGATATCCAACTTGGTGAACCAGAGAGGATGGTTCAGCACTGCCCGTATGCGCTGCGGGTGAGACATGCGGAACGTGGATACCGGGATGTATCTGTTGAGGTCGGAGAGGCCAGGTCGATCACCAGGCGATCTCCTCCCGAGGCCTTGGGGACCGCAAAGATGCGAGATACAAAAGCCGGCTGTCAGGGAACCGCCTTGACTGTGCCATTACGCAGAAATTCTGATACGAGGGGTTCTAAAACGTCTTCGCATTGTCGGAGAGAAACTGTGTGATCGAGGGGGGAGGGTAGTGGCGTCCATTTCAAAGAGAGGCCTGTGGCGATAATGCGTTTGACCAAAGGCGTGGCCTCGGTTTAGTGCGCGAGGGGGTTCCTGAGGGTTGCCGGCAGAACGTCAGACTTTGCGGAAGGGGAGACGGTCCCACCGTCTGTGGTTAGCTGTGGGCTGAGTGCGGGAGGGAGAGGGTCGTTTGTATGCCGAGGTTCCCCGAACCCTTCCGCAACTACTCCTCCTTGGATCGTATTGGGTGGGTCCTCGGGCCTCCAGGGCAGGCGGGGGGGGGGGGGGGGGGGGGGGGGGGTGAAGCTTGTACGAGGGGCACCGGAGACCACCCGCCTCCCTTAGGGTTGCCTAGCGTCCTGCTGGAACGTAGCGCGCGCTCTGGGCGGTGCGGGTCGGCCACGAAAGGAGCTTTGTGTCATTTCGCCCCGGCTATAGAGGGGATGCTGTGCGACAGCTTCTCGGTGTTGCGGGGGTCTGCGTGGAGCAGGGGTCAAAGAAACCAGATGTGGAGCTGCCCAGAAAGGAAAGGACCTCAGTCCTGCTACGGAAAGTGCCCAGTCATTGGCTAGCCTGTAAGATCGCTTAGTCGGTGAATAGTTGAGGTTCAAATACCTACCCTGTTAGAAGGGCAGTCCGGGCGGATTCCGGAGCGAGCCTGCCCAGCGTCTGAAGCCGAATCTGGTATCCCCACTGAGCTGTGTCGAAGAGGGATCCCGACAATAGTTTGTGAACGGAGCCTGTGGTGAGCTCTGACAGACAACGCAGTGATTGAGGGGTAACTGGCGTGCCATCGGTGAGGACGGGAGTCCGGATGCGCTCAAGGATCCCCGTCAGTGATGCGCCGAGGATGTAGCCGCGCAGGTTTTGAGCCACCCGCGTGCGGAGTTGGAAGTCCTTGGTACATGCTTCTATGGCAATGTGATGGACCGGGAAAGCGATCTTATCCTTGGTCGCGTCGAAGTGAGCATTTGGGGAGGATCGGAACGTTCGCGAACTCCATCAGGGACTTGACTACGGGGCAGTGTGCTGTGAGAGCAGAGTGCGTGTTTGACCAAGCGTCGGGGTCTTTCGGTGCTGACCCGTTGGGCAGGGTGGTATTGATTTGCTCGAAGATTTTGGGTAGTGTATTTGGGACACGTTCCAGAACGAGCAAACCGTCTTCTCTGATGGCCACCCCTCCGATGGGAGGGTTGCTCGACCGCAAAGACACTCTTGAGAAGCTGGAAAGGGAGCTTCTTCGAACCTGCTGGCGGCTGGAAAGGGGTGGACCTGTAGACGAGTAGATGAACCG
Source organism: Gammarus roeselii (assembly GCA_016164225.1). Taxonomy (NCBI): domain Eukaryota; kingdom Metazoa; phylum Arthropoda; class Malacostraca; order Amphipoda; family Gammaridae; genus Gammarus; species Gammarus roeselii. Next base: position 6,414 of record SDVV010036924.1, read on the forward strand.
CGGTGCTGGTCAAGTCCACCGGGGAGAAAATGAAGTTAGGGCCTCTCTCATGAACCTTGATCTTGATCGATTGTTAGGGGACTCTGTGGTTTAGACTTCACAGTCGCAGCTCACCAATCCCTCTGCGTACGTCGCGCTGAGGGGAGGTACATACCACCTCTCCTCCGGGGAAGAGGGATATGCGAGGGCCGGTGTTTCGTCATCGGGGATCTCCGCCGGAGTGCGCCTGGGTACCGTCCGGAAGCGTGGGGTTGTGATAGCACCTGAAGGGGCTGGTGCAGTGAACGCGGTCTGTCCGTGTCCGGTAAAGAAGTGCGCGGTGAGTCGGGAGGGGGGGACCGGAGTGAGGGGATAGGGGGTTATGTGGCGAAGGGCGGGGGTGTTCTTCCACGAGATGCGCCTCCTTCTCTTCTCATGGGGGTTCAAAGTCTGCCCCTCCGTCCTCCTCTTCCTCGCCCTGATAGTGATAGGGTCCCTATTCGTACCCCCAATTTGCCTTCCCATCCGAGATCCCGTCCTTCCAGATCGTAGAACCTGGCCTCCACATCGTTGAAAAGGGACTGAAGACGAGCGTCGAATCGGTCTTCGAGAGAGCCGAGCGCCAAAAGCATCTTATCGAGTTTCGTGGCCATGACCGAGCTAGGGGATGCGGTGGCCCGGGCGTCATCGTTAGAGAGCGGGGCTTGATAGCTGGGGACCCCTCCCTTAGGCATCTGTTAAGTTCACGGGCCGCATGGAGTCACGTCCCAACAGGGGGGGGAAAGGGAACACCCTTATTTCCCTTCATGCTCCCCTCTTCTTGACATTTCACTATTTTTTACTCTTCTCCCCCATCCTGATCTGCTTACTTTTTATTCACCTCATTTGCATCTTACATTTAGTTCAAATTTCCTTTAACTTGTCTCAGACTCCTCCTTAACTCTCCAATAGTCGCTGCACATAAACACACACACACACACACACACACAAACACGCGCACACAGACACGCACACTCAAATATGTACAAACCGGTTCTTTCTCCTTTCGGGTGACAAATAACAGCCAAGTTGCGCTCTTTCTTCCTGCAACCTGTTTCTACGACTATTCCTTCTTCTTCTTCTTTCCATTCTTGCTGTTCTCATGCGTGAAATTTCATACACCTAGTGTAGATCTCATGCATGGGACCCCCGTTTTCTGCCTTTTCTTCATCTTCCCCCTCAGCAGGTGTTGGAGCGTGAAGCCCGGCACCTTAAGGACTACTGCGGATCCTTGGGGCTCTGAAGCTGGATAGGTTGTGTGTTATTCCTCCTAACTGCCATCCGGGAAGTGCTGGGACCATAGCGCCTTAGGAGTTCCTGTATTTCCTGTGGAACTCGTACATACCATAGACGTTCGCCGCGTAAAGGACTTAGACATTGCGCAGTAGTAAACTTAATTCGAACATTGAAAGAAGAATAAAAACAAAGACTAACATGATGCAGCACTATTTGCTGGTTTGACATTCGGCGCCAGAAGGACGATGACTCCAGTGCGCTAGAAAGCATCGTCACTCTAATCGGATTTAATCTGATGACTGGGGAGCGGTCCAATTCGGGGGGTGAGCGGGGCCGCGGGCAACACTCCCTTATGTGCCTCTCTGCGGGCCCGCGCGGACGCGTGAGCCGACTCAGGTATGTTGTTCCACGTGATCGGAGACTCCGAGATGTGGAGGAGCAATGTCTTGAGCGATGTTGCGGCTCCCTAGTCCAATGCGGTACGCATGGACAAGGAGAGCAGACACGAGTCCCCAGGGGTGTACTCCTGCTTCGAGTGAGACCCTTCCTGGTTGGGTGGCAGCTTGTCCAGCGTGCTGTCTTCCCGTATGAGAAAGTGCGTGCCGAGTCGCCGAGGGTGATGCGTCTTCTGTCGCGCGCATCTGTGACCCAGAAACCAAGGGTGGGGCAGGTGCGTCGGGGGTAGGGGACCGCGAGAGGGGGCCGTTCGTGTGAGTAGAGCTATCTCTGTCAGAGCCCCTCGACGATTGGGGGGAGAGACGACTTGGGCCGTTTGCTGCCGTGCTGTCCTCCCTTTCCTTCCATTTGTTCCTAGTCTCCGAGTAGCGAGGTGGATTGCGTTGCGTGCCCGGAAGTGTAAGGTGGCGGGAGTCAGGGTGCAAAAAAGACCTGGTGTCCGATGTGACGTTGCCAGTGCATCTCCGTCGCATGGACCGATTTCTGTTCAGGAAAGCCTCGTAGGCCGCACTGCCCGGGGCCGCTTTCATGGCCGGTAGGCAGATGGCGCACCCTGCTGGCCTATACACGTGTCCCGCGAAGCAGCTGGAGTGTTTCAGGCAGGTGGTATGGAGGTCGTTTTTGGGCCGAGGACAGGTACATCGGGAGCAGTGGGACCGGGACGCCGATGGGTCTTGCTGTAAGGTGGCTTTTTAGCCCGACGCGGGGAGCGTTTCCGGCATGTTCTGAAACCAGGGAGAGAGAAGTATAAATCGGAGGTAAAGACTTATACGAGAGTATGGGTATAACAAAATATTTTGCAAAAAGTGCTTGATTCGACCAAAATTTGTGTGATCATGTTGACAAAATTAATGTGTCAACAAATTTATGTCAACAAATTTATGTCAGCAAATTTGGTGCGTCGACAATTTCTGTTTTGACAAATTTCTCTCTTGACAAATTTCTGCTTCAACAAATTTCTGCTTCAAGAAATTTGTCTTGACAAATTTCTGTCTCGCCAAATTCATGTGTCAACAATTTTGGTGTGCTGACAAATATGGTGTGTCGCCAAATTATGTTGTTTTGTGTGGCTTCAATGTTGACAGCCCATCCGCGAAAAAAAAAATATAGTTTCTGATAGACTGCCAATAAGTGTAAATATTAACTCCAAGTGGTGTGAAGTAGCTAGCCTATCACCAGCCATGCATACAGAAAGGAGGGGAATCCTCGAAGCCCTTCCCAAGCAACACCAGCGGTAAGGACAGAGATCGCGATTAGAAACTATCAATCTAGGGTAATTAACTTGTAATGACTGATCTATCAGGACAGATCAATCTGTCTCAGTGAAACTGCAGTTACTGCTCCTGGTCAAGACCAATGGAAAGCACCCTAGTAATTGAGTGATGAGTAGCAATGAGCTGGAATGATAATAAATATACTATCAGCTGTCAGCCAATGCAGCTACAAGACTGTCAACCTCAGAATACAAACAGTGATTTTTCTCATGCTAAATTTCTAATGCCAGAAGATAATTATGGTATCAAACAGGCATCACAAATGAATTACTATATCTCAGCTCTTTAGCAATAAATGCCATAAACAAAAGAGTAATCAACTAATGACATGAACTGTCTACTGAAGTAGCCCCACAAAAATAATCTGGTTGACCAGATAGCATGCTAAATTATAGGCCAAATGTTTAGCTAATTCTTATGCTAATTATGGTAAAAAAATGTGTCACTCGATATTGTGATACAATTGTAGAAATTACGCCATACACAGATTTGATTTGAGCCTCATTTCCACCAGAGCCTCAACGTGAGTCATAATAGGCTCCCCCATAGGGCTCGATGATCATTGATTCCAGTAGGCTCGCACGCCTGAGTGTGCGAGAAAAAAACAAAACAACGCTTTCAACGTTAGAAAAAATGTGAAAATTTTAGCAATGTCAGACGCACGTTGGTGCGCAAAAGAAAAACGTTTACTCGAAACGGACCTCCGCTTTCAATCCTTTAGAACTTGAAGAATAATATGTACGCACCCTAGTGCGTACAGTTAGCATCGTCGAGATTAGTACAAGGTCAGTGGCTACACGGGCAAATTCAGCTCAGACAGCAACGCAACACAGTAGTTACAGCTACGCGGTTTAGTTGTGTAGCTAAATACAATTTATTAATTTAGGTAAGATAAAAACTCAGATGAAACAAAACGAATCCTCGTCTCAAACCCCTCAAAACCTCATGAGTAATATATACACACGCCAGTGCGCATAGATAGTATCGTCGAAATTGGTACAACGTTCACGGCTAGACGGACAAAGTCATCTCCGACAGCAACGCAACACAATGTTTACAGCTACGCGGTCTATTTGATTTTTACAGATACAGATAGATACAGACACTAGGCCGCGTCCCCCCAGAAAGGGGGGTGGCCGACGGCAAGGCTCACCTCACACCCTCACACGCTCACACTCACACAACTTAGCCCTTTTGTGCTATAGGGTCCGGCCGGTAGCCCCTCAACTTACACTCGGTCCCGAATGCACCGAGGAACCGTCGTCAGCAGCAGGGCCCGACAGTTTTCACTGGTTTACCCCCGCCGCGTCATAATGGCCGGCCCCCCCACCCACGACCATCCCGACAGCGGGATGCCAAGGGCGGGAAAGCACATCAGAGCAGCGTCAAAATCAACCATTCACAACCATTCTCCACTCACGCCTGTTCATTGCACGCTCTCTCGCCACCTCCACATTCATGTCTCTTCTTCCCAACGCCTGCTTCAGACCATCCATCCAC
>SDVV010036925.1:0-10897 GCA_016164225.1 Gammarus roeselii
TATAAACAACCACGGGGAATCACAGGTGAAAAAAATCCTCGGGGGTGATTCCCCGCACCTATTTTCTTATTAAATATTTTTGTGTTTCTTTATTGAAAAGTATGTAATTAAGTAATACTTCACACATATAATGTCATCTGGAAGTGAATTACCTGAAACAATGACACCACAGCTATTTACAGAATGCAAAGCTAAAGTCTAGGTTGACGTGTTGACTTCTGTTACACCTAGGAACAAACTTTTCAAACTATATTTTCATGTCAAGAAAACAACATATATATATAGCGTTGACCAGGGTGACTCCCCGCATTTTCTGCATACTTTAAAATAACTCAAACAGTACACAGCCGAGAAACTTAGTATTTAGCATCAACCGGGGTGAACCCCTGCGGTCGGAAACACGGGGTGACTGCCCGCACCCCCCTTTTGGGCACCAAGACATCAGAAATGTCACCGTTTGACTACAAGGTTTGAAAGAGCAGGTCTTTGATGGTATGTATCAGCTTAAGGCTGATGTCCTTGAGGAAGTGAGGGAGCTGAATGAGAGGGAGGAAAGGAAGTGCTCAGTTATGCCGAGAGGTTTTGGGTGTGAGACCATTGAGCTGGTGTAAGCAAAGTTTCATGATGTGTGCCATGTCTTGGGTGTCAATGTTGTTCTGACTGACTTGGTCAAGATTGGCACTACTGGTCTGTTCAGAGCAAAGGTGACCAATGATGATTTCAGGCACAACCTGCTCTCCCAGGCCCCTAGGCCGACGAGCTTGGATGGTTTTATGAGTCTTTACATTCAGAAAGACCTAGCCTACAGGCAAAGAGGAGAGTTGCTGTCTCGGAGGCGTGCTCTTAAGGCATCAGAGGGTGACAGAGAGGAGAGAAATGAATTCTTAGCGGCTGCTGCGGGACGGGGGGCTGATCCCAGTGCTGGTTGGGGTGGGCCTGTTGTTGTTTCTGGGGATTCCTCTGGTTGTGCACTGGCTGGTGATTATCGATTAGGTGACGATCGCGCTGGGGCAACTGCGGTGGTGAGTCGTGGTGTGGGGAGCGGTGCGCGTGGGCGTGGCGGTGCTGGTGACCGCAGAAGTGCTGATAGCCGGGGAGGTGTTGGTGGGGGCAGGGGGGATGCTGGCGATCGCGGTGTTGCTGGCGGCCGCGGTGATGCTGGCGGCCGCGGTGATGCTGGCGGCCGCGGTGATGCTGGCGGCCGCGGTGGTGCCGGAGTGCGTGGTGCGGACAGCGGCCGGGGTAGGGTTGGGAGCCGTGGCGGTGGTGCTGGGGGGCGGTCGTGGCTCAGGTGGTGGTGGTCGTGAAGCCCTGACTGGTACCCATGGCATCCCGGGTGGCCGCGGAGGCAGTGCTATAAACTAGCTGGTCGGTCTTTGCAGATGGATTTCTCCTGTCTGAGGTTGTGCTGTGTCAATTTGAATTCTCTGATGAATAAGGTCCCTTTTGTTGGTCATATGGTGCAGCGGTAGGATATGCAGTTGGCAAGCGTGTGCGAGTCGTGGTTGACTTCTTTGGTGTCCTCATCCTTTGTTGATTTGCCAGGGTTTCAGCTGGTGAGGGGGGATGAGGTAGGGGAAGTGAAGAAGCATGGAGTTTGTTTGTAGATGCTAACAATTTGAAGTTTGTGCCAATTGAGGTGACTTTACCCAATGTTGCTGCCATTTCCCTCCTACTCAGCTGTGGAGAATGCTGAACTGATTGAATTCTTGATGGAGTTATGTGTTGGCAGAGAGGTTGTTGTTATTGGGGATTTTAACTTGCCTTATCAAATTGGTCTGCAGACGTTTTTAATAATTATATCCCTCCCGTGGATTCCCAGTTTTTTTATTGTTTTGTTCTTCTTGAACTCACTCAGTGGGTGAGAGAAAGTACTTTTGTTAATTTGGGTAGCATTCTTGATCTAGTGTTGACTACGAAGGAGGATTGGGTGTCTTCTGTCGCGGTTTTGCCTCCTCTTCCGGGGTGCCACCATGCCCCTGTCTTGGTGGAGTATATCTTACAGATGAGTGATGTTGCAGAGGATCCTGGTTTGAAATCAGTTATGTGGTCTTGTGGTGATTACAGGAGCATGAGAGAAGTTTTAGAGGGTGTTGACTGGCATTACGAGTTTCTGTATGGCACTGTGGAGGATTATAGTTTGTTTCAGACATTTGTCCATTCACTTGTGAACAAGTTTGTTCCCACTCCAGACTGCTTCACAACCAAGCTGGTTGCAGGGCCCTCCTAGGGAGCTGATGAGCAGTAGATCTAGGGCTTGGGCGCAGTATAAGTTTTTGAGGGGGGAGTTTGGTAGGCAGCATGAGGAGGTGTTGGCATCCTTGCAGAGATTTAGTGGGCTTAATTTTGGGTATAGGAATTTTTCACGCTACAGCAAGTGTCTGTATGAGCAGAAATTAGCAGACAACTTCTCAGTTACTCCCAAGATGTTTCACTCCTAGATCAGAGAAAGAAAGAAGGGCTGTCTTTCTGGTGGTCCTATGAAGCTTCCATCTGGTGAGGTTGTTGCTGGTCAGAGAGACATGAGTCAGCTGTTTGTAGACTCATTTTCGTCAGTTTTTGTGGATGCTGATCCTGCTGGCCCTTCCCACATCAGTTTTTTCCTGGAAAATTCAATGGGATTTGTGTGACTAGACTGTTAGTTTCCCAGGTTCTGGGTGGTTTAGACTCATCTTCTGCCCCACGACCTGATGGCATTCACCCTGGTGTTTTGAAGTCATGTTCTTGGCAGTTGTCATTGCCCTTGTTGCTGATTTTTTCAAAATCATTGGACCTGAGAGTTTCACGGGAGGCCTGGAAGGAATCTCATGTAGTTTCTATATTCAAGTCTGGTTCAAGAAGTAACCCTCTCAATTACCAACCTGTTAGTCTTACTTCTGTTTGCTGTAAGGTGCTGTAGCGGGTTATTGTGTCCCAGTTGGTGTCTTTTCTGGAAGATTCTGGTATTTTGTCAGAGGGTCAATTTGGTTTCAGGGTGGGAAGGAGCACTGAGGACCAACTTTTGCTTACTTATGGTGAGGTTGCTGATCAGGTAGATGAAGGAATAGTTGTTGATGTTTACAAGTGTATGAAGACAATAACAGGCCTTTTGGCCCAAACTGGGTTGCCTTTTAATAGAAGGAGGTAAGTTGGTCTTTCTGAATTTTTCTAAAGCGTTCGATGTGGTCAGTCATTCGGTTTTGTTGGACAAACTGAGATGTGTGGGTATTCCAGATGGACAGTTAGATTGGTTTTGTAATTTTCTGATAGGGAGGCGAATGTGTGTTTCTGTGAAGGGAGTTGACAGTGACTTCCGGGAGGTGACTAGTTGTGTGCCCCAGGGTTCTGTGCTGGGTCGGCTCTTGTTCCTGCTATATGTCAATCATGTTGCAGCAGGTGTGGCTTGTGAGTGGAAGGCCTTTTCTGACAACTTCAAACTTTATTTGAGTTTCCCCAGCGATGTACAAGCAGTTTGCCTGGGTGTGTCTTCCTTGCAGAGGGATCTGAATTTGGTGCAGTCTGTGTCGTTGTCATGGAATCTCTTGTTGAACATTGACAAGTGTCTTCATGAGTTTTTACAGGGGCCATCTTGAATTGGAGCAGATTGATGATAGAACTGCTTATTAATTGAATGGTGTGGTACTTGAGCTTGTTGATTCCTTCAGGGACTTGGGAGTGCTTGCTGACTCAAGGCTGCGGTTCCATCTCCATGTGAGGAGTGTTGTAAGAAAGGCTTCCACTCCAGCGACCAGTCTGCTCCGCTCCACTGTCAATAAGAGTTCTATTTTCATGGTCTCTTTATTTATTACTCATATAAGACCCATCTTGGACTATGGCTCATGTGTTTGGAATGTGGGATATTTGGGGGATCTGAGACTGTTGGAGTCTGTGCAGAAAGGTGGACCAGGGAGATTTATGGGCAGGGTGGAGTGGACTATGGTGAGCGGCTCAAAGCAATGCAGTTGTTTTCTGTGAGGGGGAGGTTGTTGCATTCTGATCTTGTGAAGTGTTGGAAGATTTTTAATTGTTCTTTTGATTCAGGTTTGTCTGCTCTGTTTGAGAGAGCTCCGGATGTTGGCACATGTGGGCATTCTTTAAAGCTGGTGGTTCCTTGCTGTCAGACGGACTATAAACACAGATTCTTTTATTCTCGCTGTGTGCAGATTTAAAACCGGCTGCCCGCTGATGTGGTGCAGTGTGATTCACTTCGCGGCTTCAAGAGAGCCCTGGCGGAGGAATTGGGGGAAATGTGTTGTATGAGTTTTGCTAGACTCAATTTGATGTGATATTGTGACTTTGTTTGTGTTGCTGACAGTTGTGTGCAGTTGTTGACTGTCTTCATTGTTTTGTTTTCTTTGAACCTATTGAGCGCATTCTGACCAGCGTCCTGCTGCAGTGCTTGTACCCTGCTGTTCATTTTGATTGCTGGCGCGCTGAGTTGTACTGCCTCCCGTGCCTGCTTGCTCTGTTGGCGGGGCTGTTGGGGCTGTGGGGGGCTGCAGAGGTGAGATACAAAGGTGAGCTATTTATAGAAATTTGATACGTGCACAGAATTTATGAAAAATCCCCAAAGTGAAGGTGTGTTTTTCAGGTCCCTGATAAATTTGGTTTGGAAAAATCAATGTTCTGCAAACTTTGATGCTGTGTCTACTAGAGTTCCCATTGGATTAGGATCAAATTTGGTGGTGATGCTTGGAATATGATGTAGTTCATTGCATAGAAAGGATTTTGGAAAAAAAAAGTTGACTTTTGTAGATATATACAAATATACAACTGCGAGGAGTGGCCCAGGCGAAAAAAGTATTGGAGGTGATTCCCCGCACCTATTTTGTTATTAAATATCTTCGTTTTTCTTCAATTGAAAGTAGTTAAATGCAATTCTTTGCACATATAATGACATTTGGAAGTAGCATTGACCGGGATGACTCCCCGCGGTCTGAAACACGGGGTGACTGCCCACACCCCCCTTCTGGGCACCAAGACGTCGGAAATGTCACCGTTTGACTACGGGGCTTGAAAGAGCAGGTCTTTGTTAGTAAGTATCAGCTACTTATAGAAATTCGATACGCGCACAGAATTTATGAAATATCGCCAAAGTAAAGGTGTGTTTTTCAAATCCCTGATAATTTTGGTTCAGAAAAATCGACGTTCCGCAAACTTTGATGCTGTGTCTAGAGTTCTCATTGGATTAGAACCAAATTTGGTAATGATACTCGGAATTTAATTTAGTTTGTTGCGTAGGAAGGATTTTGGAAAGAAATGTACTTTTGTAGATAGCTATATACAAATATACAACTGCGGGGAGTCGTCCCAGGTGAAAAAACGATTGGGGGTGAATAATGACACCACAGCTAATTTCAAAATGCGTAACTAATTTTATAATGACCAGATGTTTATAACACATGATGACAAATCTAGGCCTAAGTGTGAACTTATGTTTAATGCCCAGGAGCGATATTTTTAATCACATTTACATATCAAGATAACAATACCTTACCTAGCATGACCTGTATTCATGTAAATGCAATAAGCTTGCTATAGAATTGACTAAATACATTTTTTACATGTTTTATCGCATTATTAAAAAGATCGTTTTTTCGTAATATTTGCTCATTTAATGATACTTTAGGGTCATAATTAGTTTAGGATGGGAAGAAATTACTTCCAGTAAAGTTAGATTGCAATTATTGAAGAAAAACTTTGTTTCCCGCAGCAAAATTGGGAAAAAAATCCTTCGACAGGCGGGTATGACGGCAGCAAAAGACAAGCATCGAAAACACCTGTCACAGACATAATATTTTACTTCGCATTTTATTTTAAGCAACTGATATATACTAATATAGGCATGCTCTTTCGATTGGTACTCTCAAACTTTTAATTTGCGTTTCAATTATTGATAAATGGGGGGTGCGGGAAGTCACCCAGTTTGGTGAGGCAAGTCACCCCCAATTGTGGGCCATAGCTTGCCGCACGTTTTTTTGTAAATAACTTTTTTTTGGTTGATGATAGAATACTGAAACTCACGGTGATTCATGATCATTATAGTGACTATACACATCGTTAATACAAAATTTCTTGGCCGCGTACTTTTGAGTTATTTCAAAGTACACGCAAAATGCGGGGAGTCACCCCGGTCGACGCTAAATGACCTACAATAATTACACCACAGCTAATTTCAAAATGCGTAACTTTTTTATAACGACCCGATATTCATAACACATGGTGACAAGTCTAGGCCTAAGTGTTAACTTATGTATAATGCCCAGGAACAATATTTTCTAGCACATTTTCATATCAAGATAACAATACCTTACCTAGCATGACTTGTATTCATGTTAATGCAATGAGCTTGCTATAGAATTTACAAAAAACATTTTTTACATGTTCTATCCTATTATTAAATAGATTGTTTTTTCATAATATTTGCTCATTCACTGATACTTTAGGGTCATAATTAGTTTAGGATTTGGAGAAATGACTTCCAGTAAAGTTAGATTGCAATTATTGAAGAAAAACTTCATTTCCGCTGCGAAATTGGGAAAAAAATCTTTCGACAGTCGGGTATGACGGCAGCAAGAGACGAGCATCACAAACACCTGTCACAGACATAATATTTTACTTCACATTTTATTTTAAGCAAGTGATAGCGTCGACCGGGGTGACTCCCCGCAGTCGAAAACCCGGGGTGACTCCCCGCACCCCCCTTCTGGGCACCAAAACGTCGGAAATCACAAAATTTGACTACGGGACTTGAAAGAGCAGGTCTTCGTTAGTAAGTATCAGCTACTTATAGAAATTCGATACGCGCACAGAATTTATGAAAAATCGCCAAAGTGAAGGTGTGTTTTTCAGGTCCCCGAAAATTTTGGTTTGGAAAAATTGAGGTTCCGCAAACTTTGATGCTGTAGCTAAAGTTTCCATTGGATTATGGCCAAATTTGGTGGTGATACTCGAAATATGGTGTAGTTCGTTGCGTAAGAAGGATTTTAGGAAAAAATGTAAACTTTTGTAGATATATACAAATATACAACTGCGGGGAGTCACCCCAGGTGAAAAAAAATCGAGGGTGACTCCCCGCACCTATTTTGTTATTAAATATTTTTGTTTTTCTTCAATGAAAAGTGATCAAATGCATTTCTCCATACATATGATGACATTTGGAAGTAAATGACCCACAATAATGACACCACAGCTAATTTCAATATGCGTAACTAATTTTATAAGGACCCGATTTTTTCAACACATGGTGACATGTCTAGGCCTAAGTGTTAACTCATGTTTAATGTTCAGGAACATTTTTTTTATCACATTTTCATATCACGACAACAATCTCTTATCTAGCATGACTTGTATTCATGTTAATGCAAGAAGTTTGCTATAGAATTGACAAGATATGTTTTTGAAATGTTGTATCGTATTATTAAAGAGATCGTTTTTTCCTAATATCTGCTCATTTACTGATACTTTAGGGTCATAACTAGTTAAGGATGTGGAGAAATGACTACCAGTAAAGTTAGATTGCAATTATTGAAGAAAAACTTCGTTTCCCGCGGCAAAATCGGGAAAAAAATCCTTCGACAGTCTGGTATGACGACAGCAAAAGACGAGCAGCAGAAACACCTATCACAGACGTAATATTTAACGTAAATTTTTTTTATAAGCAACTGATATATACTAATATAGTCACGCTCTATCTATTGGTACTCTCAAACTTTCAATTTGCGTTTCAATTATTGATAGCTATATGGGGGGTGCGGGGAGTCACCCCGTTTGGTGCGGGGAGTCACCCCCGATTTGGGGTCGTAGCTCGCCGCACGGTTTTATGTAAATAACTTTTTTTTGGTTAAGGATAGAATGTTGAAACTTACGGTGCTCCATGGTCATAATAGTAGCTATACACACCGTAAATACGAAGTTTCTCGACCGCGTACTTTTTTAGTTATTTCAAAGTATGCTCAAAATGCGGGGAGTCACCCCGGTCAACGCTATATACTTATATAGGCATGCTCTTTCGATTGGTTCTCTCAAACATTTATTTTGCATTTCAATTATTGATGATTGGGGGGTGCGGGAAGTCAGCCCGTTCGGTGCGGGCAAGGTCAAGTCATTTATGAGAAACCGGGCGGCGAGCTATGGCAATTGGGGGCCATAGCTCGCCGCACGGTTTTTCATAAATGACTTCTTTTTGGTTGATGATAGAATGTTGAAACTTACGGTGCTTTATGATCATTATAGTAGCTATACACACCATAAATACGAAGTTTCTTTGTTGCATACTTTCCGAGTTATTTCAAAGTATGCGCAAAATGTGGGGAGTCACCCCAGTAGACGCTACCATGTGTTTAGTTTTATACCATGAAGCATGGTAAGTTATTTATTTACAGAAAAACATGCGGCGAGCTATGACCCCTTAACGAGGGTGATTTCCTCCACCAAACTAGGTGATTCCCCGCACCCCATATATCAATCATTGAAACGGAAATTGAAAGCTTGAGAGTACCAATAGAAAAAGCATGCCAATATTAGTAGCTATATATCAGTTGCTTAAAATAAAATATTACATAAAATATCACATCTGACAGTTTTATTTTTGATGCTCCTCCTTTGCTCCAGGTATACTTGATCGTTGACAGGACTTTTTTTTCTATTTCACCGTGGGAAACAAATTTTTTCTTCAATAATTGCAAACGAACTTTACTGGGAGTCATTTCTCTACAACCTGAACTAATTAGGACCATGAAGTATCTGCAAATGAGCAGATATTACGAAAAAACTTTCTATTTATTAATTTGATAGAACAAGTAAAAAAATTATTTCTTCAATTCTATGGCAAAATTATTGCATTAACATGAATACAAAGCATGTTATGTAAGGTATTGTTATCTTGATATGATTTTTTTTTTTAATTGTTCCTTGGTGTTAAACGTAAATTAGCTAACACTTAGGCCTAGACTTATCGCCATGTGTTACAAACATCGGGTAACTACAAAATTAGTTACGCATTTTGAAATTAGCTGTGGTGTCATTATTTTTGGTCATTTACTTTCAGATGCCTTTACATGTAGCTATGAAGAATTGCATTTAATTATTTTTTGTTGCAGAAAAACTAATCTATTTTTCAACTAAATAGGTGTAGGAAATCACCCCCTATATTTTTTTCACCTGGGGTGATTCCCCGTGGCCTTAATCCAAAGGAAACTCTAGCCATAGCATCAAAGTTTGCAATACGCCTATTTTTCCGAACCAAAATTATCAAGGACCTGAAAAACACACCTTCACTTTGGCGATTCTTCATAAATTCTGTGCGCATATCAAATTTCTACAAGTAGCTAGCTGATGCTAACAGAGACCTGCTCTTTCAAGCCCCATAGTCAAATAGTTACATTTCCAATGTTTTGGTGCCCACAAGGGGTGAGCAGGGAGTCACCCGGTGTTGCTGACCGTGGGGAATCAATCCCCCCTAACATGCCTTGTATTCATGTAAATGAAATTAGTTTGCTATAGAATTGAAGAAATACCTTTTTTACTTGTTCCATTGTATTTTTGAAAAATATTTCTTCATGTAACAATGGTCCATATACTCATACTTTAGCACTATAATTAATTTAGGAAGTGGAGAAATTAATTCCAGTAAAGTAGGTTTGCAATTATTAGAGAAAAACTATGTTTCTCACCGTGAAATTGGAAAAATATCCCTTTGACTGTCAGGAATGACTGCAGCAAAAAAGAAGCATCAAAAAGCACCTGTTGGACAAAATACTTCATGTACCATTTCATTTCGAACAACTGATATATAGCTACTTATTAATATAGGCATGCTCTTTCAATTGGTACTCTCGAACTATTATATAATTTGCGTCTCAATTATTGATATATGGGGGTGCGGGTAATCCCTCCTGATTAGGAGGCATAGCTTGTTACATGGTTTTCCATAAATAGGCTAATTTTTTGGGTTGATGATAGAACGTTGGACCTTACAGTGCTTCATGGTCATAATAGTAGCTATACACACCGTATATATGAAGTTTATAGGCCATATACGTTTCGAGTTATTTCAACGCATGCAGAAAATGTGAGGAATCCCAGTCAACACTACATATGGCAAATTTTTTCATTGCTCTAACTATAACGGAAGTTAAAAAACATTCAAGTTGAAAATGAGAGGAAAAAATAGAAGGCAAAACTTTGAACACCAAAAAACACCATTTTGGCATATTCACTTTCATTTCATTTCATTTCCGCCACCAAACCGGTGGCGGTTTGGTGGTGGCGGAGCCGTGTGGGCGTAGTGATGCTTCCAGCACTAGCTTGGTGGAGTCAGTGATTCGGGCACTGGAGGAGTACAGCAGAGGAGAGATTTCGGCCTTGGAGGTGCAGAGGAGGGCAAGTCTGGGGGGGGCCACTCCTCGATGTGACGCGGCTCCTATGCTGCAGTCTACCCCTGTGGACGCTGGTGCTCCGGAGCGGCGCTGCTTGCCGTCGTCCTCTCCTGCGCCTGATGTGGATCTGCGGTCCTCACCTTTGCGGTCAGCTGTGGTGCCTGGTGGCTCTTCTGACGTGAGTGTGCAGGGTTGTGGGGGGCGGAGTGCTGGGCGTGCTGGTGGTCATGTGGGCAGCTGGGCTGCTGTAGCGGGCGCTGGTTTGGCGTGTGGCTTTTGCCATACCAGGCTGAGTGGTCAGCCTGTTTTTTGTGGTGCTTGTCGGAGGGGTTTCCACTCAGAGACCATGTGTTTGGGTATTGAGGGGAGATTAATTGATGCTGTTCTATCAGATTAGTCAGGTGCTGTAAGATACATTTGTTGTCACTGTCAAGGCTGCGGAGATGATTCGGTGACTGTCAACCATCTTCAGGAGTCATTTTCTCAACTGCTGGTGGCGGTCGGAGCAGTGGTGGGGCAGGTTAGAAGTGTGATGGCGG
>SDVV010036926.1:0-10896 GCA_016164225.1 Gammarus roeselii
TATGTATATATACATATTTATATATATATAAATATATATATATGTATAATTTAATAGTATAATAATAACTCTATTATTGAACTATAAAAAAAAATCCTTAACATATAGTCAACCTCCTATGTAATAGGCTAACCTTTCTTACGGATATGCCAATTAAAGAAACTATAACATTAATTCATAAAATTGTACTTACACTTTATAATACCTATTTATAACCATCAATAATCATAAATAATAACCAACAAGCTCCAAGGGGATTTTGGCTCCATTTCCCCAGGGCGTTCTCGCGGTACCTTTCTCTAGGGCGTTCTCGCGGTACTATCTCCGGGGCGCTCTCGCGGTACCTATCTCTAGGGCGTTCTCGCGGTACCTATCTCTAGGGCGTTCTCGCGGGACTATCTCCGGAGCGTTCTCGCGGTACCTATCTCCAGGGCGTTCTCGGCCCCTGCCCCCTATCCCCCGGGCGTTTTCCCGGTACGTATAACTACTCTCATCTGTGTTGTCACTCTTTCGTTGCGCATTTAGTTGATCGCGACGAATTTTGGCTCTTGCAACTTCGACGTTCCGCCAACGGGGCCTGATCCTCTGAGCGTTATAAATTGTCCTGAAGCGTACACATCGGTCGCTGGCCTCACGAACTCTCACATTGAGGATGCGTTAGCAAGCTTCCACCGTACTTTCTCTGAGTTATTCGACAAAATTTAGCGCGTTTTCTTGTTCTCTCATCCCCTGGAAGTCTGCCCGCGCAAAATCAGGGCGGCGCACAGCTTCGACAGGGGGAGGGGGGGTCGCTGTATGGGGCACTGTGTAATAGAGATACTGCACCTTTAGAAATGGGTGCAGTATTCCTCTTATGTACAGCACGAACCAGGTCACTCGTTTACTGAGGTGGGTTTATCCACGGTAAACCTTTTGTAGCCTGGTAGCATTATTTACCTCTGCCGCCAGGTTTCTACTCAGGAGATTGACCCAAGTTTCATTTATGCCAATGACATCAAACGAGTACAGGGTCGCTGTGTCCCCTAAGTTCATGGAAGTTAGGGGCATAGGACTGAGCGTTACAGGAGAAGCCAAAATTCGTCGCGATCAACTAAATGCGGAACGAAAGAGGGACAACACAGATGAGAGTAGTTATACGTACCGGGAAAACGCCCGGGGGATAGGGGGCAGGGGCCGAGAACGCCCTGGAGATAGGTACCGCGAGAACGCCCCGGAGATAGTCCCGCGAGAACGCCCTAGAGATAGGTACCGCGAGAACGCCCTAGAGATAGGTACCGCGAGAGCGCCCCGGAGATAGTACCGCGAGAACGCCCTAGAACGCCCGTCACAAATTACACGCCTCTCATTCACATATGCAAAGAACCCTTTATGATTGCGCTGGTGAGTGATGACGACGAGGCCGTTGTCGTCTGTGCTGGTAATTGATGATGAAGATGCCAACGTCGGAGAGTGGTTCCAGGACAAATGAAAATTGTAGGGGTGTACCACAGGGAATTACATGGAAACCACAGGTAGGTAGCTCTATTTTTTCGTTCTATTATACGGGTTTCGTTCATAGAATATCAATATACTTGATTTCTTGATCAATCTGAAGTCACTTCCTTTCTTAATAAATCATTGTCATAGTAGGAATGCATAGTGTATGACAACTGTAACGGTCACTCCGACTTGTTACGCTATGTTGCGTACAGCTGGACATATTTGATGGCCACGTTACGAGCATTTTGTTGGAACACTGCCTTCCCAACCTAACCTAACTTGGTGATACGCGTTTTAAACCCGCGGAGCAAATGTACGTGTCTGACCAGCGGGACAAACGTTCGGGGCAAACCCGCGGGGCAAATATATATTTTGAATAGGCAAACCTGTCGTTCACATTTTGGTCCCTGAACCTTAAAGCAACGTCGTCTGTGCTGGAAAGTGACGATGGAGATGCCAGCGTCGTCTGTGATGGTGAGTGACGATGAAGATGCCAGTGTCGTCTTTGCTGGTGAGTGATGAAGATGCCAGCGTCGTCCGTGCTGGTGCGTGATGATGGAGATGTAGTGTCGTCTGAGCTGGCGAGTGATGACGAAAATGCGTGTGACGTCTAAGCTGGTGAGTGATGATGCAGATGCCAGCGTCGTCTGAACTGGTGAGTGAATTTTGGAAATGTTCAAACGCGTGACAGTTAATCTAATTTAGTGGAAGAAATTTTATTTTAATGTCCCACGGCAATTCGTGTCCCAACTGATCATAAAAATAACACCTGTGGTTAACTGTATAGCAAGTAATTCGTTTGATAGGGCTTGGAGCCTCACTCACATCTGTTTTCCAGGAGAAGATGGCGGTTTTGAAGACGTTCATTAAAAGTTCAGGCTTCATCTTGTGTGCCTTTCCTGATTGTGTGATGGCCATCTTAGTAGCAGAGGAGGTGTTAAAATGTTACGTGAAATTCATCTAGGCCCAACTGGAAACTCTGAAGAACGCAAAATCTACCGCTTGGGCCGTGAATGGTCCTTCCTTGATTACTAGGGACTTCAGCACAGATCGTTCATTTGAACGAGTGATGGTATCATTGGAAAGAACTGCTACTGTCAACAACTAAGAATCGATCCGCCATCAGAGGTATGTCAGGCCATCACAACAAAAGGTTTCGCTCTAGCTTTACGGACATTTCCTTTCAGTCGCGGATCCAAAACGTGTACAAGGGCAATTGAAGTTGTTTCATAGATGAAATATAAAAGCACGGACTTCAATCTTCACACGTTATTGAAATTTTTTTTTCCTACTTCAGCGCTCATTTTTGGACCACGATATTGCCGTCACCTTCCAAACTGATGGGAGGTTAACGGCAAAACAATCGTGCATTCATAGATACTATAATCATAGTCTTCTTGGTCAACAGAGTTCGTTGTTCGGCACGTCACACTCTCATGGTAGAGTCAAGATACAAGATCGGTATAAGCCATAAAGCTCAGCAAGATCCAACTCTTTACTCCACCGTATCATAGCCAACGGGCCTTCCTTCTATACTCGGCCAGCCTGCCTCAAGACGACTGAGCTAAAGGCGATGAAGCTCCCCTCCACCCGTTGTTCGCTCTGTTGCATCCTTCATACAGATACCCCTGTTACCCATCGCACTCTTCACACTATCCATTCATCCATTCCTAAGTGTTCCTCCAAGGCTACTTCCACTCACATCTACATTCGTCAAATGATTCACTCATTACCATTCCTGATCTTATCCATCCGCGTCACCCCTGACATACTTCTCAAACAATTGAAATCGAATATAATCAGCCTTCTTGCATTAGCCGCTCTCCCGCCACGTCTCTGCCCAGTGCCGCATAGTTGAAATAACCAAACTCTAATGCAAACTACCCCATTTCGTTTTAATACCCAATATAGGAACAGCATCCCAACTTTCAGAGCCCACAACGCATTACATATTTCATTCACTGTATTGCCTACCTACGTTTCCACACAACCACCTTTACCTATATGCAAGCTCAAAGGTTCTTAAAAACCACTCCTTCATCTAATAAGTTTTCATTTATGCCAATTGCGATTCCTCTTGCCATGTCACTCCCCTCACACACCATGGAACAGTCTAACACCTGTCTCTACAAATTCTCTGCCTAGTCTGTTGCCAGTGCCATAACATCTGCAAACCGCAATGGATCCAATTACCACCTCCGTAAGTTCTCTCTTAATAGCTTCAGCCTCAATCCAACGCACTCGCGTATTCCGTACCGACCACCATCAGCTTACAAATATGAAATGCACTGGTACTGTGAAAAAATTATTGTCACTGGTACAAAGTTATTGTTACCTTTTTCAAAATGGTCATTGTGACTATTTTTTTGTCAGAGTAACTATACGTTCTTGTTTGTACACATTGAATAACTAAAGAAGCATGAAGTAATCCTGCATCAACCATTAACACATCTAGCCACCTGTTCCTGACATTTACCCTTTATGGGGGGGTCAAAGGAGCTGAAAAGTTGCTGTCAGTTACCTCCAAACAACTCCAAACAGCCGGAGCACATTCCACTTCGCATCTCTATCGACTGAATCGTGTGCCTACTCTAAATCAGTGAATGCTCAGAAAACATCCAGTCCTTTTCTACATGTTTCATCACACCTGGATCACTGTAAATGTTGCATCCAAACGACCTCTATAGCTCATAAAAAGAAGGGTCCTCTTGACCCTACTTCACATGCACTATACGTACAAGCAATTTCCAATTCCGTTCTATTGTATAATAGAGTAGATATTAATATGACATTTATTTCGCTATACTTTACGGGCTAAACATTTTTTTTAGGATTTAAAATTCATTTAGGTATAATGACATGTTGACAAAATAGCATTAAAATCTGAATACACAGACGATACGTACCGAGTCTTTGTCAGCGTGAGCTGTTCTAAATACAGCATTTGCTTCTTAGATGAATTTATTATTAACTTATAACTAAGGTTGAAGAGTTAGGACCAGCCGATGGACATTGTTGGAGGACATCCTCTACTCTTCATGTTTCAATATGTCGAGACAGAAGAAAGCATTTCATTGGACGATTCATTTCAAGAAAAATAAGCAAAGTAAGTCGGATCACCGACGTTTACTTTATCATGACTATTTGCTGTTTCAACTGTCAATTACTAAAAAACTTGAATTCAGAAAATGTCCGACATGAGGTTGTCTATTACATTACTCACTTATGACAAAATATTAACAAATGCACACAGAAAAAATATATTTCAATGAGTCATAATCGATGAGTACAATAAATGAACGGATTTCTTCATGAACAAGATAGTTGGAAATTTGAGCAAATGAAGGGAGAATAAAAATAGAATGAAAGCATCTATAAAATGAAACTGATGAAACATATATAGTTGATACCGTAAATTGCATAGCAGAGGTGAATTACAATCCAAGAATTTCTGCCCGTACCGGTTCAAACAGGTAAAATTATAGTTTACGTTTGAAGGTAGCTAAACTTCCACTCGTCTTTATTTCTTTGGTAATTGAATTCCAGGTTTTAGCAGCTCTGAATTTTTAAAAATAGTTGGGACTGTGTTGACTAGTTTTGGGGAATTCACAAATCCGCATTGTTGCGACGATCATACATAGGATTATTTCTGATGAAAAAAACGTTATAAATGTAAGTTGAATGATTCAAAGCTTTGTAAACAAACATCGCAGCGGAAAATATAATGATGTGACACAGTGGGAGAATGTTCCATTGACAAAAGAGAGGCAACGTGTAGTCACGTCTGCTAGCATGTGATGGTGTTCTTATGACACGCTTATCACTAAGAACGATAGGTCTTTGGTTGGTTTTGTAGGTAGAAGCATACTAGTTTGCACAATGCGTCAGAAAAGGATGAATAAGGCTAGAGTACAAAAGACTTTTAGCTGGAATCGTAAGACAATTTCTAGTTTTGTATACGATGCCACACGATTTGGATAATTTCCTGAAAACAAATTAATTAGATATTTTTGTTTGTACTATATTGTGCATCAGAATAGTACTCATGATCATTAAGTGTTGAAGCTTCAGCTCATGAAGTTTAATATAGTTATTTATTTATGTGAATACCACAGTAAAATTTCGTATCAAACGACTGGCGCGTAATTTTTGGAGCAAAAAACTAAAGTCACCTACCGCGATATGTTGTAGAACTCTGTGATGGCCTTGAACGCGTTAGCAAACCGAGTGTGCAACCTCTCTCTCGTTCACCACGGTATTGAAGGTGGATTCACTGTTTACAGAAATCTCTTATAACGGTAATATAGTAAGAACATTTATCCATTTTGTCTAAAGCAAGTTGACATTAGTACGTAGGATTATCTGAATGGAAAATTCGTTAGGCCCTTCACAAATGAGTTATAAGTAATAAATTGAGCAGAAACCATCGTTGGTCTAGGTCATGCCGAACAGGGCTCATTAACACTCTGTCGTATAGCTAGCCCAATACACACAACACATCAATACCTCCCGAATGTCTACCATCATACTTATCTGCATTACCATAACATAGCGGAGCAGTACACACTGCGATATTTAATCGGCCCCACAACCAACGCAGAACAAACGACCGACAACCTCACTGACCATTGGATCACCTCTACGCCATCTTTCTTTCTGACCTCAACCCCGACGTCGTCCAAACCTGCCGCTTTCACTGTTTCAATCATTCTGATAGCCTCTCGCAACTTTCATTCACTTATCCCTATTCCCATTGCGCTAAATGAACACACAAATCTCAAGCCCTAAACCACTGTCGGTTTCTAGCGTTTTCATAGAAATTGCTATACCAAACTAAACATATATGCGATTTTTGTTTATGCTATAGCTAATAATAGGATGCGACACATCATCAGAAGGTGTGCAAACATAATTTTAATAAGTTTAGTGTAGTTATTCTAAACTAAACGAACTAAACGAACTAAACAAACTAAACGAAGCAACGAGCAACAAGCAAACACTTCGAATATTTGAGAAGCATTGAAAGGTTGTTGGATGCCTCATGCGGTGCCGTACCTTCACAACAATCCCCCCTCCTGCTCTCTCGCCTTCCCTGGAATCAAAATCGTCATGCGCTGCTTGTGAAACTTTCCTCTAGTTACTACAACGCAAATGTATTTATAAATGATTTCTTTCTAACATCATGATCTCATCTCAATGGAAGATTGGGTGAATGACAGGTCCAGCAATCCCCACGAACAACGAGATTTAAGAGGGGTATTGAACGGGAAACATCCCTGGTACATGTGGACAGGGCTTGGAGAATACAGTGAATTTTTATTCAAAAACAGGGGGCAACATTCCTAACTATTACTGCAAAATGCACACACACCTTGATAACAAGTTTTATCAGATATGATATACTGTTGCAGTAATATTAAACAGTGAACCATGTCAGAAGTCAATTAACACCTCTACAGCAAGTGAAACCATGCAATCATAGAAGCAATTCATAAATCTGAGGTAAAGAATGAATTATTCAACTGAGGACCGATCAGTCTTCTGCCTGTTCTATCTAAGGATTTAGAACAAGAAATATATATCAAATTAATTGATTATCTGGAATTAAACCAGCTGTTCAATGACAGTCAATATGCTTATAGTCGCAATTTGTCAACAGAAGACGCACTCATGAGCATCACTGAAGATCTATACAAACACTTTGATGTCGGGGAGATATCTGTGCTGGTATTGTTAGACTTATTAAAAGTATTCGATAGTGCACGCCAACAAATTCTATTTGACAAACGGTGTACCATAGGAATACACCCTACTTGATTTGAACGTTATCTGATAAATCGACAACAGTCAGTTAATTTTGATAACGTCACTATGCCGAGTCCAACCACAGTCTTCTTTGGGGTCAATCAAGGTTCGTTACTCGGTCCATTGCTGTTCATTGTGTTATAACACTTCGTTTGTATGCTTTAACATATAAAGTTAGATTTTATCATGTCGTGAGCAGCTGCATAGGGCTACCAACCCTCGAAAGTGCTTATTTTAGCACACAACTGAGTGCCCCCTGATAGGGTTACGTGCACGAAAAGCGTTGTCAAGTGTGTACCATTCGTGCTTGTCTTCGTAGCGAGGTGGTCAGCAGTTTTGTGCCCGGTACAAAATGACAAGAGGGCCATGTGTTTATTCTCAATGACGAAACCGTTGTCTTCAACGCCCTGTATATTTATCTATTTACGACGGAGTCTCTGACTCTACATAATCGGTAGCTGGGCAAATAACGGTCAAGAATTTGGATGGCACGCCACTCTAGAGTTTGGTAAACTGTAAGGCCATCCCCTCATTGGAGAGTTCATTCATCGATGTCAGCTTAGACACCTCTCCCCACTGGAGACTTTAGGTCATTTGGGCAGTGTGGAGATTGGGACAGCAGGGAACCCATCTTATTCAACCAGGGAGGGTAGACGGTCTTCACTGAACTTTATTTTACCTAGCTTTCCTCCTACATAACTTAAGTTTGTTACCTTGCACCACATTTAATTCATGAAACGACCTCAATAGTATAAAATAACATAACACTGGTGCGCAGCGGACGTGGGCTTTTGAAGCATACCAATTAAATGCATCAATTTAAAATATTATAACAATGCTTCAGTTCCCTTAAGCACTCCTCTGTAGAGACACTCGAACGATTCATGCCACCGTCTCACGCCATGCTACCCTACCAACAAACATTATAGATGGGGTGGACGTCGGCCAGCCGCCTAATCAGCGGGCAGCCTGAGGGTCAAGCAGAGAGTCGACGTGTCGATCAGTGCCCTGCTGTCAGCATCTCGCTGTCAGCGCATTGCTGTCTGCCAGCACGGCAGACTCGGTCATCCCTGGCAGGGCAACCGAGGACGGTACTTGGATGACCGTCTGTCAATATCTGGCAGGCCGACAAATGACAGCCACATCACAGCAGACCCCTCTCTGCCAGGACGGTCCGTTCTGACTGACAACGGTCACGACAACAATCTGCAATCATATTGCCGATTGTCCAGAACCATGTGACCTCATCAAAAGCGCTACTTAACGCCCTGCAGGTACTCATCTTATCGCGCAGAAAACAAACACAAACAAACTGTAATTAGCTAACAACATCTGAAGTGAAACAAGTGTGAAATATAATCAAGTGAAGAAGTTGGAAAAATATCGTGGAAGGCCGTTCTCTCGTACGCAGTGAAATTAGAAAGTTCGTGGAAATAAAATCAATGCTAGCTTCCTCTCAAAACTTTTAAATATATCTGCTGCGAATTATCCTGGAATCATAACAAAATTAGTTTTGAAATTAAATTTCAAGTAGGTGGGTGTAATTGACAGACGTGGAATCATTCGACCCGCGCCCTTTAATTGAATCAATTCAGAAAAGCCAACCGCGATTGGGGGATGTGAATCCTAATTTGCACAGAAAATACAATTATACCAGAAAACAAAAATGAAGATATTTCGATTTTTTTTCAGGAAAAATCAAATCTTGCAAATAAAAAGGTTTGTGTATTTACACGAGATATCGCGTAGCTCATCGGTGTACTATATAAGTTATCTGTTGTGTAATATATATTTTTTGCATATTGGAACACAGCTAACGGGTGATGAAAAATCATATTGAGTCGATTACTGAAAATATGAGTCATGATCGAAAAATTCCAAACGCATTTCATTTGCAAAACAAAGTTCATACCATGTCCTGTTTTCCGTAGCAAAATTTTGTTCGGTAGGTAGGAATTTTTGTTTGACGTTCTTAATGGCAAAAGGTGTGCTTATAGTAATTACATTTTAGAATAATGTCATTTCGAGTTTCGTCAAGTGTATAAATGCGATGGAATGATCATGCGATGAGTAGGACGTAAATGGGAGTAATGTGCTGGCTTGACCGATGCGATACATGTGTGTAAAACGAATGGCCGTGAGAATAGAGGAATGAATGAATGAATAAACAACCTTTACAACCCAACTTACAAAACAATCACAAATACAGAATACATGCAATAGCTCGGTAAATAAAGGGAGGCCAGGCACAAGTCGTTCCTAAGTGATAATTCCTGACTCAGGTGAAGCGCGCTATAAAAATGGGCGAACCTTCGAGTTGTTCATATGAATGACGAGCAAAAGGCCCTTACTGGTGAGGTTGATCTGACGTACGTGCAGACATAAAACCAATGCAGGTGTGCATGAGTCTCCTCCGATTCCGAATACGAAAAAAAATGAATACCGTAATGTCGAAGAAAACACGTTAGAAGTGAACTGGGCACTATGAAATTCGACCGCAGCTAACCCAATTTACTTGAGCCAAACAAAACACACCGCACCACAAAACTCCAACAAACGCTTGTATGCCAACCTCGATCAAGCGTGGAATGCCTTTTGTGTACGAGTTGTATATGTATAAACGATGCGCATCCATAGTCAATGAATCGAATAAACTTATATGGTCATAAAAAGATGCAGCACCGGCCATAAATAACCCCACTATTACAACTACCCATAAAATTAGGTCATCATGCCTCAGAAATCGTGTCTTCCCCCAGTTTTCGTTTCCAGGCCCAGCACGACATCTTCTGTGCATGTAGAAAACGACACAATCGAAGGTGAACCACCCCATGCAGGACCACAAGACTCTGCGGTCTATAAAAAGACCAATCTCGAAGACGTCTAGAATCCCGCGGTCAACGAAAAAGACTGACATTGAGGACGATGTCACATCATTGAGCAGGGGAGGTATTGTAACACTCCGCTTTTATGCTGCAACATGTAAAGTTTGAGTTCCTCACGGCATGAGCAGCTGGGTAGGGCTACCAACCCTCGAAAGTGGTTGTTTAGCAAACAGCTGAGAGCCCCGTGATTGGGTTACGTGCACGAGAAGCATCATTAAGCGTGTACCATTTGTGCCTGTCTTCGCAGCGAGGAGGTCAGCAGTTTTGTGCCTGTTAAAAAATAACCAGCGGTCGATGTGTTTATTCTCAATGACGAAACCTTTGCCTCCAAAGCCTTGTAAATTTTATCTATTCAGAGCGGAGTCTGTGACTTTACATAATCGGTAGCGGGGTCGACAACGATCAGATAATAGGGATGACACGCTCCTTTAGAGCTTAGTAAACAGTGGAGCCGTCCCCCCATTGGGGAGTTCATGCCTCCATGTTGGCTGAGGCACGCCTCCCTTTCGGAGACTGTAGGTCATTCGAGCAATGTGGAGACAGGGACAGCAGGAAACACATCTCATTCGCACGGGAGGAGGGTAGAGGACTTCACTCAACTTTTTTGTACCTAACTTTCCTCATACACAACTTAACTTTGTTTTCCTATCTTCTCTTGTAATAGTATCACAACAGTTATCATGCTCATTTGATATGTACCAATAGTATTATAACAACAACGGTGTCT
>SDVV010036927.1:0-10896 GCA_016164225.1 Gammarus roeselii
CTATACATTACCGAGACTGGTTCCCAGTCATCAACTCACGCATAGCAACACGATGGAACGACTCTTGGCAACAAAGTGGACAAAAAATGCTTGCAGTTAAACCATCCGTGGGAGAGTGAGACACCAGGTTTTCTAATAGGAGAGACCAATTGTTCATCAACCGCCTATGCACGGTACACACGTGGATAACTCACAACCACCTAATGGACGTAGACATGGGACCGAACGCACCACCATGCCCCTGTTGCCACCAAACTGCAGTACGCGTGAAGCACTTGCTAGTAGATTGCGATGCACTCGCAGCAGCCCGACGAGCCTTCTTGAACCCCCCGTACAGCCTACAACGCCTGCTCACGGAAACTGAACACCGCAAAAAACTGATCGCTTTTGGAACACACACAGGCCTATACGAGGTAGTGTAGAAGTTGCTAGATCTGAATCATCTCCGATCCCGAACTCTTTCCTCCCTGCGCACCAATTGAAAATTCTTACTTTGACTTCGTGCACAAAGCTGTGCAAAATCACCGGACCGTCGTGCCACATGAAAGAAGCCCTCTGTGACTACACGTTGGAGCTCCGGCGGAGAATGGAGGGAGCCGCTACCACTCCGCTACACAAGACTGCAATCAACCTGCTCTTCATATTTTTCTTTAGAATGAACTCTATATATCCGTTATTTACTACGATTTGTATGTACTAGGCCTACTCTGTATCCGCGCTAGAATTACCCCTTTTAAAATTGTTAAATTTCTTTTCATGTTAAACTTTATTTGTAGCCGCACCAAATTTGCTTGGTGCCTGTGTCAAATTTATTGTGTTAATTTGCTACTTAGAT
The DNA here is from genome assembly GCA_016164225.1 of Gammarus roeselii. Taxonomy (NCBI): domain Eukaryota; kingdom Metazoa; phylum Arthropoda; class Malacostraca; order Amphipoda; family Gammaridae; genus Gammarus; species Gammarus roeselii. Next base: position 836 of record SDVV010036927.1, read on the forward strand.
ACTCTTTTAGACCAACCCCAGCTACGTTTAAACCTGCTGCGACTGCGTTTAAACTGCTCTTAATCTACGCGTCATCTAATTCAAAACTCTTCGACCGACCTACGGAGGAGTCTGCATTAACTTCGCGTTGGGACTCCGGTGTAACATTGAAGCAAATAATAAATAAATGATAAATTCAGACAATGTGAGTGTTCTCACCCAGCTGGAAACTCAGCACTTTGATCACCCTGCCCTTATAAAAATGCAACACGACTTATTCACTTTTTTCCGAGGCGGGCGAGGCAGTCTAGTTCTGCTGGATCCCTGGACACGCGTGACTAAGAGGAAACGAACGCGCAGATTCCCTCGCCAAAAAGGTGTCTACCCAGCAAGAACAATTCATATTTATACAATACCGAGACTGGTTCCCAGTCATCAACTCGCGTATAACATCACGATGGAACGACTAATGACAAGAAAGTGGACAAAAGATGTTTGCAGTTAAACCATCCGTGGGAGAGTGGGACACCAGGTTGTCTAATAGGAGAGAACATGTATTCAATAATAGTCTTTGCACGGGACTCACGTGGATAACTCACAACCACCTAATGAACGTAGACATGGGACCAGACGCACCACCATGCCTCTGTTGATACAAAGTGGCAATCTGCGTGAAACACTTGATTGTAGACTGATGCACTCGCAGCAGCCCGACGAACTTTATTGAGCCCCCTATGCAACCTGCAACGCCTGCTCACAGAAGTGGAACACCGGAAAAAAAACTGATCGCTTTCGGAAAACACACGGGCCTGCATGAGGCAGTGTAGGGGTAGCGAGGTCTGAATCGTCTTTTCCCGAACTCGCTGTCCTCCTTGCGTATTAATCATGAATTTTTACTTTAACTTCTTGCACGAAGCTGTGCTGAATAAACTGATCGTGCCCTGAGGAGGAGCACTCGGTGACTACACGTTGGCGCTCCTTTGGAGAACGGAGTGGGCTGCTACCACTCCTCTACGCAAAACATACTGCGTCCGCAATGAACCTGCTCAGCATAAATAATAAACTTACTTTGTATCGATGTTTAGTTTACTTTGTACTTGCGCTAGGCCTACTCCGTACCCGCGTTAGATTTACTCTGTTTGTACGTTGAATCTAATTCGTATCTGCCAAATTTTCTTAGTAGTCACGTCAAATATACTTTGTATCAATGTCAAATCTACTCTATAATACTGTGCCCGTGTTAAGCTAACTGTGTCTACGTTGAATCTACTCGGATTCTAAGTTGAACCTACTCTTAATCTACGCTGCACCTACTTCACCACTATTCAATCGCCCTTCGGGGGAATGTGCGTTAACTTCGTGTTGGGACCCCGTTGGTAAATGGGAGCTACTAATACTATAACTGCCACTGCTACAAATATACCTTACACCATCTACCGCAACCAACACGTACCTCAGAGGATTTTCACGAATACTTGGAGAGCAATACCCGGAGCACCGCCATATTTACACTGACTGCTCCATAACTGCGGACGGAGTGCGAGCTGCTGCTGTGTGCGGAGAAATTTCACTTTCAGCAACCTTACCGCAAGAGGCCTCTGTATTCTCTGCAGAGCTGCACGCACTCGAATTGGCAGTCTCCATTACCCAAAGTGACCGCCTCCCCAAAAATGTTATAGTTTCATAGTCAGTGTTTTCACCCAGCTGAAAACTTTGCACTTTGACCACCCTGCCCATAGAAAAATGCAACTCTACCTATTCACGATGTCCGAGGCGGGCCAAGCGGTCGAGTTCTGCTGGATCCCTGGACACGCAGGAATATGAGGAAGCTAGCGAGCAGATTCCCTCGCTAAACTGGTGTCTACCCAGCAGGAACAATTCATCTCCATACATAACTGTATAACATCACGATGGAACTACTCCTGGCAACAGAGTGGACCAAAACTGCTCAAGTGATCATATCGCTCCTTACTAACCGACCAAATAATCCTAACACACAGGAACTTCGATTCAACTACCGGAAAGCCAGCTGGGAGGAATACTAGACACCATGTCTCATGGGATGATGTGGAGGGCCTTCCCGAAGACATTTCAGAGCACGACCTTATCAAACGTCTATACGAAAAATTCCTAAGTGCAGCTACTGCATGCAGTCCCCAATAAGTACCCTCAACCTTTTTCCCAAAACATTGGTGGTGCCCGGAGGTACAAGAAGCGAGGGATCGGCGTGACAGGATGTGCGAGGCCTTGGGCCGCGCAAGTTCCCCCAGGAACCGAGTAGCCTAGAAAAGGGAAGCTGTTGTGTTTCGCAAACTTAGTGTGGAGAAGAAGCGAGAAAACTGGACCCAGCTAGTTGACACGATCAATCGAAACTCCCCTCTTTCCCGAGTGTGGGAGAAAATCAGACTTATCCAAGGTCGCCCCGAGCGACCTTTCCACATACTGTCGGACGAAGACACTGTCTATTCTTCATATGCGGACATCGCGGACTAACTTGCTCAGACTTTCAGCCAAATATCACAATCAACAAACTTTACAGCTTCTTTCCAACAGGAAAAGATCCTAAGAGAAAGTGAGCATATCGACTTCACTTCCACAAATGAAGAATTCTACAACAAACCTTTCTCCATCCATGAACTACAATATGCAATTGACCACACTCGTGCACATCAACATGATCAAACACCTTCCTGACAACGCTCTCCAGCACCTACTAAATGTGTTCAATACGCTGTATTCAAAATCATTCTTTCCCAACCAATGGCAGGAATTCGTGATTATCCCGATACCCAAACAAGGAAAATGGCACAGTGACCCACATAACAATCGTCCCATTGCCCTAACAAGCGTCCTATGTAAGGCTACGGAAAGAATGTGAAACTCGCGCCTAGTCGACTACTTTGAAATGCATGCAGGCCGTAACAACATCCAGTGCGGTGGCTTGTGATGACCGAGACGGGTCAGGCAGTAGAGTTCTGCTGGATCCCCGGGCACGCGGGAATAAGAGGAAATGAACTTGCTGACTCTCTTGCTAAACTGGCATCTACTCACCAAGAACACTTTTTTTGCAATACATTACCGGGACTGGTTCCCTATCATCAACTCGCGTATAACATCCCGATGGGATGAAATGTGGCGGCTGAGTGGACAAAAAATGCTTTCAGTGAAACCCTCAGTCGTAGAATGGGAAACAAAGTTCACCAACAGAAAAGACAGTGTTCATCAAACACTTGTGCACGGGACACACGTGGATAACTCACAACCACCTGATGGATGTCGACAAAGGACCAAACGGCCTTGCCCCTGTTGCTACCAAGTGGCTATCAGCGTGAAACACTTGCTGATGGATTGCAACGCACTCGCGGCAGCCCGAGGAGAGTTTCTAGATCCCCCGTGCATCCTACAAAGCCTACTCACGGACCTAACCTACCGTTAAAAGCTCGTCACTTTCGGAAAATACACCGGACTAAACCAAGCTGTCTAAACCTCTAACACCTGTGCAAATGAGGTGGTCCCTCCACCTCATTACACACAGAAACGACAACACATGTTACGAAGATGCGCATTAACTCTTTACTCTCTCGTACGCGCTAGTACGCGAATATGCCTCAATTAAAATATGTACTGACTTCATCTTTAATAAACTAGTATTTTCGCACGCGAGGCCGTGCCGACTTACCTGAATCAACGACGGTCGCGCCCTACGGGGGAGCCTATTATGACTCGCACGTTGAAGCTCTGGTGGAATTGAGTCTCTAATCAAATCAAGAGGCAATCGGCGCGAAACGCTTACTAGCAGATTGTAATGCACTCGCGGCAGCCCGACGAGCCTTCTTGATCCCCCCGTGCAACCTACAACGCCTGCTCACAGAAACGGAACATCGTTTAAAATGATCGCTTTCGGTAAACACGCCGGACAATATGAAGTCGAGGGAAGCTAACTAGGTTTGGATCGTCTCTGTTCCTGAACTCTGTTCTCTCCGCGTATCAATTGTGAACTATCACTTGACTTCGCGCACGAAGCTGGGCAGAATCTACGGATCATCGTGTCCAACGGGGGAGCACTCGGTGACTACACGTTGGAGCTCCGGTGGAAAACAGAAAAAACTACTATCACATAATCCATCGATTTCTGCAAAACCATACCTTCAACGTTAAGGTCGGAGACACCCTGTCACCATCGCAGCAGCAAGAAAGGGCGTCCCCCATCTACGGATGGGGAAGATCCCTTGTGCCCGCGGGGCACAAAGATCTACGGGTCTATGTGCCGTGCGGGAGAGCGTGCGATGACTCGTTGAGGCTCTTGTGGTAATGATTTCCAAATCAACTCTCGTCCACGATCAGCACAGAAACTAGTGTTATGTGCAGCGATGTCTGAACCAGTCTCGTAGAACTATTGATTCTGAATGCACCTGAGTTCATATGTACCAAAATAAAATTGCTCACATTTGTGATACGATCAAAGTATTGCTTAGAACATAAATGCAATAATCCGTTTATACTGCGACGTTTAGACGCCTTTCGTTGAATCAGAATTTCACTTTTCTCTTCAATAACCGCGAACCAATCTTTATCTATGATCTGTGTGCCATACGTTGGAGCTTACGGTGACTCGCGTTGAGGCTTCGTTGGATAAAGTCTAATCTTAATTCGTGAAGTTGAGGTGGACAAAAAATTTGAAAAAATTATTTAATTGCATTATTTGGCCCGCCTCCTGCACTCTCCACTACAGCGCCGGCGTGGATGAAATTCGAACACTAACTCGGCTGAGGAGGCCAGAGTGGACTGAATTTATTTTATTATTTATACCCCAGGTGTTCTATCGCCCGGCCTTCGATGAAGAAGTAGCTCAATCTAATCAAAGTGTTCTTGTTGGCGGCCAGTTTCGTTATTGGTTTGTTGCCGGGATTGTATATCTTCTCCAAATCAGTGTAGCACACTTATTTATATTCCAGGTTTTCTCATTTGAAGGCCAAATCCTGTATCAGTTCGCTGACGGGGTTCCAAACCTGTTCGGGATCTGCATGTCTCCCGACGGAGAAGTCGTGTTGGGAGACAACAGCTGCGATTCTAATTTCATCTTCTATAAGCAAGATGGAACCATTTCCGCAAGTTACAGCTACGGCTTCATTACAGACAAGTTCTCTGCCATATCTTTCGTACGGAATGAATACGTAGTGATAACTACTCAGAGTGGTAGCGTTTTTCTGCAACCTTATGGGTACCCTCACCTCGCGACTACGTACTCGATTAGCATGCCCATAGTACAGGTTCGAGGAACATTGAGACCTGGCGACATGCCTTTCCCGAATGTGAACCAGGAGCAATAGTTCTGAAATTCGGAGTGGGGCCGCGATGGTACTCTTTCGTAATCCGTCATCTTGGCAAGGATGAGTACATCAAACCCATTCGCTATATTAACTGATAACAAAACATTCTGGATGGTATAACAAACATGATTGATATAAGTTGTCCTCTCTAGTAGAAGCGATATTTGTTTGGCTTCACTAGTCATGGTTTTTAAGTATCAAAACTTTTTTCACGAATTCTGAAATTCTAATGTACAGTATTTTTTGGTTTTTAAAAGTTTTGTATTAAATTGTCCATAGGGTTAAAAATATATATTTTTCTGAGTTGACATCGTTTAATTCTTCAAAACATCCCCTTTTGGTTATAAAATATTCTTGCTCGACGGATTAAAAATTTCGGAATACTTTCTACCTGAGCACGTATCTCGCGGCCGTTGTCTGGCACTACTAGAGCTTCTGATCTAGGCAGATATGGTCATGTGCGTATTAACTGCCCCAAAGTATTTTCTATTATCTAAAATTGGAATGAGTTTTCACGCTCCCGTGCCAAATGATAACTGAGAACCCCCTTTATAGTACAGGCTGGTCCTTAGTTTGTGCTCGGACCTTGAACCGCACGTTTGTTTTGTTTCTATGTCTGTGGTTGTGTAACGTAAACTGCAGTCACTATAGCCAGCTAATAGGCCAGCAAGAGAGCCCCCTGGCGCGAAGCAGGGGGCCGATGGGGAGTAGAAAAGAAAACTCCGTATAGGAGGGACCAGCATCCCCTCTAGAGTGGCGAAGACCCAGATTCCAACGGCTATGAACGTCAGCCTCTCCAAGATGACCAGCGCCGCCTCAGCAGCAGAAGACGACCGGAGAGACAACCGCATCGACGAGCTAACCAGGAATGTCCAGGAAATATTGAATCTACAAAGCTGAGCGACCGGCCTCTCTGAACAGGAAGCAGAAATATTCTCCGCAGAACCTAGCACAATTGACGACCGTCAATGAGACTAGAGGGTCATGTCTGAACCATTTTCCTTCATATCTACGAACTAGCAAAGAACAAAGTAACTGAAGAACCCGCAACTCACAAAAGTACCTACACCTCTACGTGTGACAACGACTTCGACAACTTTTCACCCCACAAAAATCCACACCGAGCTCACAGGGCTGCAAAGAGGAAGCAATAAACGCCATTTAATGAACACAACTTCTTCAAAAACTGTCATACCTTTCCCGAACACCTGAAGATCACGTTCGACGCTAACGACAGACCGGATATTTGTCCATACACTGCGAAAAGAGCTAGGCACTTTCACTGGCCGCCCAGTCCTGATCGTCACCACCAGCGGCGACGAATGCTTTGCCATCAGAGTAGACACAAAACTTCAAAGTGACTCGTTTCTCTCCAAAAACAGACTGTGGAAAGCCATGCAAAATAGAACCACACCCGACTTTCTCTACAAGCTCCGGTTTGATCTACGTTGAGGACATACCGCAGAAGGAAATCGAGGAGTACATCACTGGTCTCGTTCAATATGAAGACTGCGTTGTCGAAGCAAAGGTTGCACCGAAGATCACAGAGGAGGGAAACTACCACAGCCCTAAGACAAGAATTCAACTGCCCTACTCCACCAAAATATCTAGAACTTCCCTTCTGCCCCATCAAAACAAATGTTACACTTTGAGAGACGTCTGATGAGACGTTATAAGTGCCAGAAATACGGACACTCGAGAGGAAACTGTAATGGTAAGCAAAGATGCTCGTACTGCTCCCAAGCCGCCCACGACAAACTAGAAGATCCCTAGTAATGCCAGTTCGAAGAACGGCACTGTTTTTTTTTTTGTAAAGTGGAATTTGTGTCTAAACGCTCCCGTGCCAAATAATAACTGAGAACCCCCTATATAGTACAGGCTGGTCCCTAGTTTGTGCTGGGACCTTGAACCGCAAGTTTGCTTGCATTATCTACATTAATCTAAATTAGAGTAAACCCGGTAAAGCCGGTCAAGAGGCCTCTAAAGTTAACTCCCTGGCCCCTTGCGCGAGCCAGGGAGCCGATGGGGAGTCTGAAGAAACTCCATTCGGGAGGGACCAGCACCCCCTCCAGAACACCAAAGACCAAGATTCCATCTGCCAAGAATATCAGCCTCGCCAAGATGACCAGCACCACCTCGGCGGACGACGACCGGAGAGACGGCCGCATCGACGAGTTGACCAAGAACGTCCAGGAAATACTAAACCTGCTGAGCCAAGCGACCGGCCTCTCTGAACAGAGAGCAGAAGTCTTCGCCGCAGAACCAAGCCCAATTGACGATAGTCTAACGAGACTCTAGGGTCATGTCAAGACTATTTTTCTCCATATCCACGAACTAATAAAAAACTAACCAATTAAAGAACCCGCAACTCATACAAGTACCTACACCTCTACATCTGACAACTTCGACAACTCTTCACCTCGCCAAAATCTCGACAAAGCTCCAAGGAATTCAAGAAAGAGGCAATACACGCCATTTAATGAACACAACTAGTTCAATAATAGTCCTGCCTGTCCAGAACACCTAAAGATCACTTTCGACGCCAACGACAGACCCGATATTTGCCCATACACTCTGCGAAAAGAGCTAGGCTTCTTCACTGGCCGCCCAGTCGTTAGCATCGCCTCCAGCGGCGACGAAAGCTTTGCCATCAGAGTAGACACAAAACTTCAAAGTGACACAATTATCTCCAAAAACAGTTTGTGGAAAGCCATTCAAAATAGAGCCACACCAGACTTTCTCTACAAGTTCGGGTCTGATCTACGTCGAGGATATCCCTAAGGAGGAAATCGAGGAGTACATCACTGGACTCTTTCAATACGAGGACTGCGTTGTCTAAGCAAAGGTTGCACCGAAGATCACGCCGAGAAGAGAGACTACCACAGCCCTAATACTAAAATTCAACTGCCCTACTCCACCAAAATATCTGGACATTCCCTTCTGCGCCACCAAAACCAGGGTTACACCATTTGAAAGACGTCCGATGCGATGTTATAAATGCCATAAATATGGACACACGAGAGGAAACAGTAACGGTAAGCAAAGATACTCGTACTGCTCCCAGGACGACCACGACAAACGGGAAGACCCCCAGTCATGCCAATCGGAAGAACAACACTGCTTTTATTGTAAAATAGACGGACACCCCACCGGACACAGAGACTGCCCAGAGGAGGAAAGGGAGAGAGCGATCCTCCAATACCAGATAGATCACGGGGTCGGGCGACGAGAGGCTGTAGTCTCGATGCGCTCTTCCCAAAATGACCCTCCTGCAAGGGAGAGAAGATCGGCACTTTTTCCCACCCACTTCCTCCTAACGTTCAGAGAAAGTGTTGCAAACAAATTTTCATTTTCAGCTAACCCATTTATGATATCACTCGCAGAACAACTAGGAGGAAAACCGAAAGAAATACAACGACAGGGGAAGAAATACCTGGCCTACGTCACAGAACGTGAGCAAAGTAACTATACAAAAGATTACTTACATCAATAAACTTGAAGTTACAGTTGAAACTCATCCGTCCTTCAACGATACCAAACTGATTATATACACCTCCCGTTACACGCCTACAACAGACCTCGGTGCTTTCGCTGGAGGTCTAGCTGAAGACTACGGAGTTACCGAAGTTCGTCTAGCAACATGGATAAAATCACGTAACGCAAATTCTACTGCATACCAAATTACCTTTCCGGGACATGACGCACCAGAATTCATAGTAATCCCAGGTGAACAAGGAAGAACCGAAACCTACCCAGTAGCAACATGGCCCCGAATGTGCATAAAATGTCTAGAATCGCATACTTTCAGCCACACACACCACAACGTTGCAAGAAATGCGCTAGCGAGCACGACAGAAAAACTGCTCAGTCCGCCAACCTGAATGCTACCACTGCTCATGCATCCATGAGGCAGGCGACCACGACTGCCCAGTACATTGGACCAAAAAGAGATGACAATCACACAAAATGAAAGCAGATTAACACTGAAGCAAGCTATCCAAATCTGGAAAGACGAAAACCCAAACCGTTTCAATTATGCCAAAGCAGTCAAATCGACAAGCCAACCAAGCGCTCCCGACGATATCCACACATCATAACAACATCGTAACAAGACTCCAACACTCCTATCTAGCTGCAGTGCTTCCACACCCACCCCTGCGACCGGCTCCGCACCAGAGACGCATAGTTCTAGAAATGATTTATTCAAAGACCTGGAAGACAACGATATGGATGCATCTCCCGCAGTTGACTACACAGCAAGGCTCGCTACTATAAAAACAAAAAGACTAAGGGATGTGGAAACCTCCGATATCCAGGCACCACTGAGCAAGAAGATCAGTAACAACGCCCAAATAATGACCCGCCAGGATCAAATCTCCGAACTACCTCCACCTGCCTCGAATGTGGCTCCATTCGTGGAAAACCACTGCGAGGGACGAGACCCCCCGTTAACAAACCCGAGTCACGAACACACCATCAGCGAGAACGACCACGGTCTGGCTGACAGCTCATATCTGGAAGAGCTCATACGCGAGACCTCCGCACAATCAGACGTATTACCTAGCCCAAATACCTCGCACTCCACACAATCATCCACACAGACGAAAAAGGCTACCACAGAAGAGCGCGCTCGCTCACGAAGCAAACACAGAGAGCACACACCCTCGTCTTCCCACAAGAGCATTCGCAGCCGTGACCGCAGCAACCACAGCAAACCACCTTCCACCTAAGGCAAACACTCCCGTGAACACT
>SDVV010036928.1:0-10896 GCA_016164225.1 Gammarus roeselii
TAACTGCCCTAGCCAATAGTTCAACATCAACCTGCGGGCGAAACTCAACTGCCCGGTCAGGATAAAAATCATTCCATTCAATTCATCCACTTTATTGCGAAGGGACACATAACAAAGTAATCATATGTTACTGAAACAATGTTTTTCGATATACTCAACAACCAAGTCATCCTACCGGGGCGAATATCATTTTCAATTTCTTTTATAATTCTTTTCAACGCGTCCTGAGTTGAAAGGCCTGTGAGCACCGAGCGTCTGACTGTTGCTACCAGTTCCCATATTACGGTCACCGCCCATGAAACGAGTCTCGACGTCCTCCCTTTCTTCGGCTTGTTGCTTAAGTTTCGTGTTGTCTTCCTCACCGTCGTCAACAGGCAGCCCCAAGCGAGGACAAAACACTTGTCGGACTGCAAAGCAAAACCGACGTAGTATCAAGAAACCGTACAATGAAGATCAACATAAATATAAAAAACACTCATTCGTGTGATATTTGTTCAACAGACACCAGAAATTAAGAACCTAGCTGTTGAAAGTATATGAGAAAACATGTGTCACGGGTAGGAATGACCTATATTTCAAGACCCAGCACGTGTCAGAAATCCGAACTATTAAAGTTGTTCGATGAAAACGAGAGATAGGTTAAAAAATGCAATATAGGCACAGCTGTATCACTCAAAAAGAGAAATGCTCGACGGCGCAATAACAGTATCAAATCATACCCTTTCAGGTAGCCAGCAATATAACGCAATAAATCACGACCTATTCCAGAATAAAAAATAGCGGGGTGAAACTCATTTGGAACACTCCTGTATCTCTACAAGGTTTTGAGATTCATGAGGGGGTGAAATCTGTAAATAATAATTAAATCGTCAACAAACAAAACTTATGAGGCATGAGCTCGGATTCGGTCAAAAATTCCGCAGTTAATGGAGTGTTTTAAACCAGGCACTTACAGGTCCTCAGGATTGCCAGACAAATTCATGAATAAAATTTAAGGACATTTCATTTGACGAATATTGAAATAACAAGGACAGAAGTCTACAGCAAATAAATCTATTGTAGAATAATATCCAAGTCAATATGACCATATGAGTCCCTAATAAGAACAAGAAATACGAATTTTGGTAATGTAGTATCTAAATAGATTAGAAGGGTTGCCAATTCAGGCTTCAGATTAACCTAAACTTCAATTGTTTTTGTTGGTTCTCTACCAATCAGTTGACTAAAGTGTGATACTAAATGGCAAAACACAAATTTATTGAATCGCTAACCTCTACACTTAGCGTTGCAGTAGTGTTAGGGTTTCATTTGGAAAACAAAATATTAAATACAGCACTTTTGAAATACAGATACAGACACTAGGCCGCATCCCCCAGAAAGGGGGTGGCCGACGGCAAAGCGCACCTCACACCCTCATAACTTAGCCCTTTTGTGCTAAAGATCCGGCCGGACACCTGCAACATGCACTCTGGATCACGAGTGCAGTGCGAGGATCAGTCGTCAGCAGCAGGGCCCGACAGTTTTCACTGGTTTACCCCCGCCGCGTCATAATGGCTATGCCCCCCCCCCACGACCATCCCGACAACGGGATGCCAAGGGTGGGAAAGCACATCAGAGCAGCGTCAAAATCAAGGATTCACAACCATTCTCCACTCACGCCTGTTCATTGCACGCTCGCTCGCCCCCTCCACATTCATGTCTCTCCTTCCTAACGCCTGCTTCACACCATCCATCCACCCAAACTTCGGACTACTTTTGAAGTAGATGACAAAAAAGCATCAGTCCATTATTTAAACCAATATCAGAATAGACGCTTTAAAAAGTGCCAGGCTCTTTGATTACTGTTTGATTTAATAGGGCATGACTTTTCAAGAGGACATACTTCATTTCGTTATTAAAACCAATGCATAACAGTATTACACTCAAATCACTACGTTGTCATCACATGAATATTACAGAAGAAAAAATAATGGGACACATCTGAAGAAATGTGTACTCGATCAATGAAAATATCAATATAAATAATAAACGTCCTAAAGGAAGTGTATGACATAGATGGATCATTGAATAACTCATTCGCCTCTAGCTATACATTTTGCAGGCAGGCATACAGATTGTTGAAGCTGGAGTCTAAATATTTATGAACTCGTCTTGCGGAGCATTCTTTAGCTCAGCGTCTTGAACAATTTCTTCCTGTATTTTCGTAGCTTCAACTCTCTTTGAAATTTATGCCCTAAAATTAGAAAGCTCATTTTGGCCTTCTGCTCTACTTTCAAACTGATCAGTTTCGTGCAGCTTTTGGATTGAATACTCGTTTCAGCTTTTCGTTAGAAGATGAAGTCACTTCTTGGTGGAGATCTCGTTTCTTCTTCATCAGCTCACTTTGTTGGAATACTTTCTCGTCACGCTGAATGTAGGCTTGACAACGCATCTGCACAGCGCTACAGCTGGACATAACTCGGCTGGTTATGCTTATCTTTGCATTTTGTGAGCATTTTGCGATGTTTCTTTTGCAACTTAGTTCATTTGATCGTCTTCCCATCATTTAAATTTTCATATTTCAGTCGAACGTTCAAAATAGATGGAAGGTGAGTGAATTGGTGCAAACCCCCTTTTCACGAACTTTTTCAGAATTTCGCGAAGAACATTCTGCAACTTTATTCCTAGAAACAGGCCCGGGGCCTTCTCATTGTGAAAGACGGAGAAACTGAGAATCAAATTTCCCAAGTAATGAATACGTGCAACTCCCTATGGTGAGATATCATTTACAGCTTTTAAAACTTATAAGAAGCATAGGTTGATCTGTGACTGTTCTGATCAGGATGAACCTAAGCACCGATGTAGCTCCAAATATTTACAGCTCGTTTTGCAACAGAGGTATCCTCAACACATCGATGGGAAAAAAATCGAAACTTTTCAGAACCTGTCATTTTGGTGGAATCCACACGTCTTGGTAAATCACAGAATACATAACAATCTTCCACCACGCTGCAATTGCACCATTGAATACATAACGAACTTCCACCACGCTGCAATTGCACACGCTTTGATTGCACCGTTGACTATGTGAAGACCACAATTGCCCAAATCTAAAGAACAGGAGCGGTAGGGCGTTGAATGTCTATCGCCAACGAACTCAGTAAAACTTATGGTCAACATTCGGGCCATCCATGGACACTTGATGCGGTTTAGGTGCACTCAAATTACATGTTGCATCTTTGCAATTATTGAGCAAGTACTTGGCTGCGCAGCGACCCAAGATCTCAGAGGGCCCACTGTGCATTGTTGATTACGGTCCCAGTAAAGACCATGTATATATGTCCACCAGCTCATCCTTGGTGACTGTTAAAAGGTTCTTTCGTCAAACAGGGCACAATATGTTAACACTTGTGCAGGGTTTCCGGCAATTAATTTATGAGTTTAATGAGCACAAAAGGGCTAAGTTGTGTTAGTGTGAGCGTGTGAGGGTGTGAGGTGAGCCTTGCCGTCGGCCACCCCCCTTTCAAGGGGGACGCGGCCTAGTATCTGTATCTGTTAATGAGCTGTAGGACGTTGGATGCGGGAGCAAAAAGGGCTGTATGAGGGGGTAGTTTTCCCAACTGTGCTCTACGGAGCTGAGACTTGGGGGGAGGACGAGGGCAGAAAATTGCATGTTTTCGAAACGAAATCTTAGGGGCCCATAGCTGGAGGGATGCGCGGGATCACTATCTACTTTGTTCTAATTAGAACGGGGAAGGCGATGAAGTTAGAGGACAGTAGATTCACGTCCTCGGAGATGGTTCGCACATATGGCGAGGATAGATGATGGGAGATCGGTGAAAAGGTTGATGTGTGCGGAGGTGAATGGGCGTAGGTCTATTGGTAGGCCAAAGTTTGGGTGGATGGATGATGTAAAGCAGGCGTTACGGAAGAGGAACATAGGTGTGGAGGTAGCGAAAGAACATGCAATGAATAGGCATGAGTGGAGAATGGTTAAGTTTTGACGCGGCCCTGATGTGTATTTTCGCCCTAGCGACTCGTTGAGAAACGGGATTATTGTGGGTGGGGGAAGTTCCGGTGAATATGATGCAGCAGGGGTAAACCAGTCCAGTTGAAGCTGTCGAGCTCTGACCTCACTGTGAAGTGTATGTTACGGGTCTTCAGACCCGCCCCTTAGGCGTCAAAGGCTAAGTTTGTTTACGTGGGAGTGTATGAGAGGAGTGTTTGGTGCGCTTTGCCGTCGGCCTAGTGTCTATATCATTTATGGGAGTATGATGTTAATCAAGAAGTCACAAGATCGCTGGTCATGGTTTTACCATATCTCAACTTCTTGGCTCTCCGAATCCCCAGGCCAGGCATGTTATGTTCACGGGCCGCACGAAGTCACGACCCAGCCAGGGGGAGTGTGGTGAACACCCTTATTTTTCAGATCAATCTCTTCTCACTCTTCATTATCTAGTCTTTTCTTTGCCATCCATAAGTTACTTGACTGTTTAGTTCACAATTCCTTCAACTTTTCTTTTCTTTTGTCTTGACCACTCTCCGAACAGTTGTTGCACACTGATCTTTTTTTTTCGCTGGGTAATAAAAGCAAAGTTGTGCTCATTCTACAATGCAATTTTTGTTTGCGCCTCATTTTCCTTCATGTCAATTGTGCTGTTCTCATGCTTACGATTCTCCTATGCGTAGACCTCATGCACGAGATCCGTTTACTGTCTCGGTATCTTCGGCTCAACAGGTGCTGGGGTGCAATCACCCCCGGAATCTTCGGGACGACGGCGAATTCTCGGGGCTCTGGAGCAGGACCGGTATGGTGACGAACAGGTATGCTATACCCAAGTGATTACGGCCTTCTGACAATTTAATGTCAATGTGAAACGGTTCAAGTCGGTCTTTGCGGGTTGTGTTGAAGTTTGCTGTGGTGTGGCTGGTGAGACGAGTTGGAAATTTGAGCTGAAGGCTACTGATGATGTCGCCGGTTGTAGTTCAAACATTTCACCAATGAATTCCGGTGCTTATGATTTTCTTTAAACACTGCAAAGCACGTGTTGTGATGCTTCTGAAGAAACGTTGTACGAGGGTCATGTGATACTGGAGATAATAGCCTTGCATCATGTTGCTTTCTATAGCTGCTAGCCTCATACCACCTAAATGAACGTCACTAATACACACCTTTTAATGAGCATGGTTTGAGGACTCAAGTCTGGCAAGCCTTTGACTGTAGCTACAAGCCGTACTTCAGTCACATCATCAAACGTATTAGTCCGTTCGAGAGGCATTCCAGAAAGCCCAGCGGCGAGGATAATGAGCTTAATTACCTCTCGCTATAAAAAAGCATATTAGCAGCACCACATTCATGTGGAGTGCCACATAATTCAAAGATGATGCGTTGAAACATGTTGATATACAAAGCTTACATAAAAGCAGTGTTGCTGTACGGCTTCGATACAAGGACGGAGAGTTTTAAATGGCTAATGCACTAAGTAATGAGGAGATAAGATATGGCGATGTAACACTAGGAAGAAATACTTGAGTGTTGGCTGGTATCTGGTCCGCATGCAGCTACTAGGCAAATCAAAGAAGATGACCGGAAAGTATCATGAAGATGACAACAGCGTTGTGCATAAAGGAGGACGCAGTGCGAAGGGTGTAACAGGTTGGGCCAGTATTTTAACATCCAAATTGCTAATTCAAAACTGAAATATTGCGCCAGTCTCCATGGTTGAGGTGACGACAGCACATCAACTAAATATTGAAAGCTATACATATAAGATAATATGGAACAACCCCTGTTGCATAATACACAACACATATTGGAGAAAATGTACAAGTGCAACGCTTCAGCAACCACTGTTACATAATACAAAATACATATTGAATAATAAATATGAGCAAGTGTGGCGATTCGATCAACAATCACTGTTATACAATACACAATCACAATATATATAACTATGCAAATTAATTGGGTCGCTCTCGTTTGATTTAAATAAGCAGACATTTTCAACTGTTCAAATTACACTAAAGAAATGTAAATAAACCAAAGAAACATATGAGGTAAATAAAAGAAAAACTTATTATAAGATCGTGAAGGGTAAAGAAGAGTAAACGCTGAAAGGAAATAAGGGTGTTCACTACCCTAGTTGGGCCGTGACTCCGTTCTGCCCGTGAACCTAACACGGGCTTAGAGGGCCTGAATATAGCCTTATGTCTATGACGCCACGATTCAATACAAATATATATGAACAGGTATAGTATACAAACATTCGCGAAGAGCATCGGGACGTGCCAATCCAGAATGTAGTAAATATTTAATATAAATCATAGAACTTGCCTCTCTTGGAAGCTCTGATGTCCCACACTTTGAAGCAGTTGTCACTCTGGTCCCCGCCGATGCAAAAAACAAATGGCTGCTCCAATGCTGCGGACAAGCAGAATATTTTGCCGACTTGAGGCTCCAGCTCCACCACCAAAACAGGCGGGCCCGACAGCAAGGTGTTGGTGCCTCCGCTGGCAGATGGCGAAGCGATGTCCCACACCCGCATCCTGCCGTCCTCGGACCCAGTCACCAGCAGCCCATGGCATGAGCTGCTCAATTGCAGGCCTAGCAGAGACAAATAAGAGAGCATGTAGGAATATATTGCAGAAGGTGCTGATCGGGCAGCTAACACAAAGTTCACTCAAGAGCGGATTCGATTAGCGACGAGGCTTTCTAGTACTCTGGAGTCAATGTCCTTCGGGCACCGGACGTCAAACCAACAACTAGTGCTGCAAAAAGTTATAGTCTGTTTTCGGCTTTGTTCCGGCTCATGGTATGCTCAAATCCCTACAATTGTAAGGGAGGTCACACAACCATCGCATATAAGCTCACCTGTGCAACCTTGTTCGTGAGGATTGAAGGTCCAAACAGGTTTCGGCTTGGTGATGTCAATGCACGTGAGAGCACCGGTATCAGAACTGACCTGCAAACATTTACAGCAGTTGATAATTAAGTCAAGATCATATTTTCACAAGATGAGGCATAAGTTCACTTCAAAAAGTAAACTTATGCAATATGTTCTCTATGATAGATTTGACTACATAAGAAAAAACAGTTAAAAAATGGTAACAGCATTGTGTTCCCTTAAGCAAGACCATACATTTCAGTTTTCAGAGGCACTTCATTAAAATTTGTATGCAGTTTACATTCCGAACCATAATTAATCATTTCCATGATCTCCAAACAAATACCAGTCATCAAACTGCTTGTAGCTATGGAAAGATTGTGACCCGGTGTTGTCTCGACAGTGTTGCCACAATGCAACTTACCAACAAGCAGTCGCGTCCACCGTCGCTGGTCCATAACACTCTCTCCAGCTCACCCTCCAGTTGCCACGAGGAGGTGCTCTCGTCGGCGCCGTTGACCACGTGTACGTCGCCTTCAGAGCTGCCCGCCACTAGCGTCGATCCTGCCAACGACGAACGGTAATAAACACATCAGCAATGTCTACCATGCAACTGATACGTTAATAGATTACCCCATCAATCTCTACCTTGCCACTGTAACGTAACGTTTGATCAAATCCCACAACCTCGCACCGGCCATGCCTCTAAAACAATTCAGCTCGAAAATGTTTGATATTGTTCTCTTGAACTCTCTCGCTTCGCACGTCTTTTGTACGTTGGGCGAAAGGCACCTACTCATTAAATAATTTATTTGCTTCCATATCCAATGCCCTGCAGCTCATTCCACTACAGGGCGCTCAACACATAACACCATTCCTTCACTTTAGATTTCACCTCAGTTTCCTGTAGTCCAGTCTTTTCCACATGAGAGCCCAGGTACTTAAAGCGATGAACTTCCTCCGATACCTCTCCATTCAGGCGGACACATTGCGATCGCATCGTCGGCCCAAATTATATATACAAGATAAATCATAAATGATGGAGCGGTGCAACAGTACTCCCATCATAGTTTATTTAGTAAAAGAGAAAATAACTGGTAAATTTAGTTCAAATTTTCTGCTGTAGTTCCGCTCTTCCTCGTGCGTCACTATGGGGCATCGAATCAAATCCGCTTACTCACAAGGAATAGAGAACTAAGAACACAAATAAAGCTATGCCTTTCGAAAATCTACATTAAGTCAGTCATAATCTTGCTGCCAATCCAGTAGATAGCACAAGATAGAATATTAGTAAGAGTTTCAACCTTATATATTTTCCTTATATAGCCCATCCCACCGAACTCGTGGTTGGGGATGAAAAAAATATTGTATTAAAATTCACACATGAATCCTTATCGTTTTCATAGCATTTCGAGGCGACTCCTACCTTTAGTCGGGTGCCACTGCATACATTGGACTTTGCCCTTGCAGCAGCGCAGTGTTTTGGAGACGGAGAGATCCTGCAAGTCCCAAAGGATGATAGTCTTGTCTGCTGACCCACTTGCCAGAACGTGCCTTGAGTAGAAGGAGCACAAAAAGCCATTAGCAAAAACCACAGATATTTCAACGCCTAGATCAGATTAGAGAGCTCATTCCCGTCGGAGCTCTGACGGGAACCTTGGAAGACTCACTCGTAAGGTGCCAGTAAATTTGAACCCATTTCATCTAAAAAACTATGTACTGCGTCCATTTTGGGCAGAGATGGTTGTTTTGAAAGAGGCGCAGAAAAGCAATTTACATCTCAAAATAAGTTCCCGAGAAGATTAGAGCAAGGGGTTAGCTTCTACTGAAGCTAAGACACGAGTCTTCATGAGCACCCCGTAGGGCGCGATGATCATCGATTATGATAGGTTTACACTCCAGTGTGTGAGGAAACAATAACTTTATCGAAATTTAAATCGTTCAAATTTTCATCTGAGTTTGATATGCACATTTTCTCAAGGATGCAGGTCTAATATAGAGGCCTGCTCTGGTTGTAACATTCCCTACACGTAAATGTTGGTGGGCAACAAAAATCCGGTTGAGATAAGCTATGTTTTTAGCAATCATCACTCCCCTGGGGTCAGTTCTCTCGCAACCCGAATTACGTGGTACCTGTTAAAATCTCCAAGGAGTACAAGAGAGAGCAATTGGTTAAAGTTTGGTTATCAATGCTTCTGACAACCGGTGACTTCGTGACGAGTAGATCGATATCATTGTTATGGGTCTTGTAATGCATATCGTCACAGCGATTGCGTGGAGTTCTGTTGTCAGGGGAATGTGCGTTGAGATTTGATCAAAGCCTCATTTCCACCGGAGCCTCAACGTGAGTCATTATAGGCTCCCCCGTAGGGCTCGACGATCATGGATTCTAGTAGTCTCGCACGCCTCGGCATGCAAGAAAAACAACGTTGTCAAGGTTAGAACTTCAAGAGTAAGAAGTATGCACGCCAGTGCGCACAGGTAGCATCGTCGATATTAGTTCAAAGTTTACGGCTACACGGGCAAAGTCATCTCCGACAGCAACGCAACACCATGTTTACAGCTACGCGGTCTAATTTATTTATTCAGGTAAGATAAAAACTCAAATGAAACAAAACAAAATCAGTCTCCAACCAATCAGAACCTCATGAGTTATACGTGCACGCCAGTGCGCAGATAGTATCGTCGAAATTGGTACAAGTTTACGGTTACACGGACAAAGTCAACTCCGACGGCAACGCAACACTACGTTTACAGTCTTGGTCTTGTTTATTTTCAGTACAATTTACTTATTCATGTAAGATAAAAGCTCAGACGAAACGAATTCCCGCCTCCAGCCCCTCAGAAACTCAAGAGTAATATGTACGCACGACAGTGCGCACAGATAGTGTCGTCGGAATTGGTACAAGATTTACGGCTTCACGGATCAGATCAACTTCAACCGCAACGCACCACAAGGTCTATAGTTACGCGGTAAAGGTCAACAACTGAAATTACATATGATCCGTGCACGCAAGAGCGAGCACGGACTAACAAAAAAAACATATTCATAAAATTACAAATAGGGACTCTCGCACATGCACACTAGCAATACTTTATTAAATTGTGGATCGTGAAGAAGAAAGAGCAGGTTCATCATGGGCTGAAAAACAGCTCAGATTATCGACATCATACTTATTGTTTAGGGGGATAGGGTGAGGGGGCAGAGGTCCCTCGTGTCCCAGAAGAGCCCGATAGGTACCGGAGGGTAACCCAAGTCCCCAGGGTACCCCAAGCCCCGGGTGCCTGGAGTCCCTCGTCTCAGCTCATCTGGGCTTGGGTCCCAATAGAGCCCGACGAATCCCGAAGGGTAACCCAAGTCCTCCGGGTCTTCCCGAGCTCCCCGGGTCCCTCGAGACCCCTCGTCTCAGCTCGTCTCGAATCATTTCGGCCAGTCTCGGCTCGTCGCGACCAACTCGACTCGCCTCAACAAATTTCGACTAATCTCGACGCACCTCGACCAGCCTCGACGCGACCCTTGCTCTCTGCGCCGCCAGTTATCCGCGGACTGTAATGGTCAAGTGTTCTACTGAAGCATTTTACATATATAGATTTTTCTGTGCATGGGTTTTACAGCAAGTGGAAAGGGAAGCAGGGATATCAGGGTTCAGAGTCGGGTCTCAAAGTTTCTCAGGGGGGTCCCAGAGGGTCTCAAGGGGGTCCCAGAGAATCCCAAAGCGTCCAAGTGGGTCCCCCCAAATCCTCCGGGCCTTCCAAGACCCCGGGTAACCCGAAACCACCGCGTCCTCAGAGTCCCGCGGGTCCCACGAGTACCCCCATTCCCGCCTCAACCTGCCTCGTCCCTTCCACGCACAGTGCCATTCAAGACTTTCACTCTCCAAGATCAACATTATTTCACCATTTAGCCATCAAAACGCCTAGCTGTGCTCGATTTCGATTTGATTTGAGCCTAATTTCCACCAGAGCCTCAACGTGAGTCATAATAGGCTCCCCCGTAGGGCGCGCCCGTCGTTGATTCAGGTAAGTCCGCACG
>SDVV010036929.1:0-10896 GCA_016164225.1 Gammarus roeselii
TCGAGGTGATATTAACAGCGCCGCACACCCCAGTTCCCATTCTCCCTCGCAGCATGTGTTCGAGGTGATATTAGTAGCGCTGCACACCCCAGTTCCCATTCTCCCTCGCAGCATGTGTTCGAGGTGATATTAACAGCGCCGCACACCCCAGTTTCCATTCTCCCCTGCAGCATGTGTTCGAGGTGATATTAGTAGCGCTGCACATCCCAGTTCCCATTCTCCCCTGCAGCATGTGTTCGAGGTGATATTAGTAGCGCTGCACACCCCAGTTCCCATTCTCCCCTGCAGCATGTGTTCGAGGTGATATTAGTAGCGCTGCACACTCCAGTTCCCATTCTTCCTCGCAGCGTATCCAGTGACATACTGATGCTAACTGAACAGGACTGTGAACTTCAGAGGTTGCCACCGCATGAACATACACACTGCGTAACGGTCAAAATCAAATTCATTGTAAGATTACAATAAATGTCGATTCGGCCTTTTAAAGTGTGACCGGATGTGACTACCCAACCAAATCATTTGCCTTCAGCTAATATCATAGCGCCTTACTTAACTTGGGAGTCAAAGTACGCAAAAAAGGTACTCTTAAGAGCTCAGCAGCGCCCACTTGTGCATGCATAGCTACTGTATAGGCAATACACGACACGAGTGTACGGTGGAGGCAATTACCCGGTATCTTCGACAAAACTATGCAGAAAGAAAGCACAAGTTAACTAGAAACTAAACCTTCTTAGGCTAATGCCCAAGAGACTTCAAGTCTTTGGACACCCGCATAAGTTTAAACGTAGAAATGGAACCACATCCAAGCCATAGAAGATTTAGGATACGCGCCAGAGCAGCTAACTCAACACAGCGACTCTTGGTGTCAACGCAACCACAGCGTTGGCAGGGCCGTGAGAAGCTTGAGGATGCCACTTCTGATGCTGCTCCTGAAGCTTATTGTGAAGTAACGGCAATAATTCTGGGTTATATATGTAGACTATTTACATCGGATATGATTTATTTCGCTGCCTAATCAAAATTTAATTTGAATGATTCCCAGCAGTGTTGGCTTTCTGAAAATAGTTTGATGCGTAACATGTAGAGATGCTCTTCAGTTTGAATTTTAATGATAACTGATCCATTTTGATAGTATGATTTTTTGTGCAAGATGATTATAATAATACGTTGGAATACCATGCGTAATGGTTTGCTGGTTGTTGCAGAAAAATGTGTCGAAAACTTTTTTGTAATCCTGTCTAATGATAAAATCATTACTTGTTAAATATGAATAAATATATTTGATACTAATGACAACTTACTATAAAACGTACTATAAAAGGTATATTTTAAAAGAGTATTATTGCTGTGAAGGGATTCTATGTGCTTAAAGTCCTACCATACAGTTCTGCCCGACGTAATTCAGACGACATGACCAAAGATATGCAAGGCCCAGGGAGCGCCGTGTTTTGTGAAGTTTTGGGTAGCCGCGGTAATGAGTAATTGCGTAAATGGGTAGTCGCGGGAATGGGTTGTCACGGTAACGGGTTGTCCCGATAAGGGGCTATGGAAGGTAATGGATGGTCACGGTAATGGATAGTCGTGGTAATGGGTAGTCGCAGTATTGGGTAGTCGCGGTAAAGGGGTTATGACGATAATGGGCAGTCGCAGTAATGAGTGACCGCGGTTATGGGTAGTCTCGGTTATGGGTAGTCTCGGTTATGGGTAATCACGGTAATTGGCAATAGCGGTAATGGGTAGTAGCGGTAATGGGTTGCCAAAGTCTTCAAAAAAATTATCATCATATAATTCTAATTCGACTGCAAATGTCTCATTGGTTTGAAACAATTCGTGATTTTTTGCATTTATGTCGTCACCGCCGAATTTTAATATGTACTAATTTACTTTTTTTTATAAAAATCACCTCTCCAATATTGTGCATTCTCTTAGAGGTGACTGAATCACCTCTCTAATGTTATGCATTCTCTTAGAGGTGACTGCATCACCTATCTGATGTTATGCATTCTATTAGAGGTGATTGAATCCCCTCTCTAAAGTTATGCATTCTCCTAGAGGTGACTTAATCCCCTTTATAATGTTATGCATTCTATTAGAGGTAACTGGATCACCTCTCTAATGTTATGCATTCTCTTAGAGGTGACTACATCACCTCTCTGATGTTATGCACTCTCTTAGAGGTGAATGCATCACCTCTCTAATGGTATGCATTCCC
The DNA here is from genome assembly GCA_016164225.1 of Gammarus roeselii. Lineage (NCBI taxonomy): Eukaryota > Metazoa > Arthropoda > Malacostraca > Amphipoda > Gammaridae > Gammarus > Gammarus roeselii. The sequence continues at coordinate 2,213 of SDVV010036929.1, forward strand.
TTAGAGGTGACTGAATCACTTCTCTAATGGTATGCACTCGCTTAGAGGTGACTGAATCACCTCTCTAATGCTATGCATTCTCTTAGAGGTGACTGAATCACCTCTCTAATGGTATGCATTCTCTTAGAGGTGACTGAATCACCTCTCTAATGGTATGCATTCTCCTAGAGGTGACTGAATCACCTCTCTAATGGTATGCATTCTCTTGACAGATGCTTTAACACCGAAGATGAGTTTCTGTTGTACTTAAATTGTTTTCCCTATTCTTCGGGATCATTATTATGATATTTTCAGTATTTTCCGATGAACGTCGAATGCATATTCCATTTTATATTCGCCTTTCTTACTTCAGAATAAATTAAATTCAGTGACGCAATGAAAGCCAATAGATCTCCTTCATTGCAGGGTTCCTCTGCTGACGACGTGGCCTTCATCGCCTGCCAAGGCCCGCTTGACGACACTGTGGAGGACTTCTGGTGGATGGTGTGGGAGCACGAGGCGGGAATCATCGTCATGCTGGCCAACTGCATCGAGAATGAGAAGGTGAGGAGTGAGGAGGGCCACGGTGGGGTACTGTAGACCATCATCGTATTAGAATACTGCATCGAGTAGGGACATTTGATGAGGGATACTGTGGGGTATCGTGGACCAACGTCGTGCTGACCAACTACGTCGAGGAGGAGAGGGTGATTTGGACTGCAGAGAGGTACCGGGGACCATCGTCATGCTGACCTACTACGTCGCAGAGGGACGGGTGAGGCGGGCCGCAGTGGAATACCAGGGACCATCGTCATGTTAGCCTACAGTGTTGATGAGGGACGGATGAGGAGGGCGTTGTGAAGTACCGGGGACCATTGTCACACCGGCCTACTTTGGTTGAGGAGGGGTGTGGGATGAAGGATACGATGAAGCACCGGTGGTACCATCGTCATTCTGGCCAATTGCGTCGAAAAGGGGAGGGTGAGGAGAGTCATTGCAGGGCACCGGGGACCATCGTCATGCTGGCTTACTGAGTTGAAGAGGAAAGTGTAATGAGGGATACAGTAGGGTACTGGGGACCATTGTCTTACCGGCCTTCTGCGTCGAGGAAGAGTGTGTGATCGGTAATACGGAAGAGTACATGAGACCATAATCATTATTTGCAATTGCTCCGAGGAGGGGAAGGAGAAGAGGGCCAACGTAAGGTGCCAAGGACCATTCATCGTTAAGTTGGCCCACTGCTTTGAGGAGATCACGGGGAAGAAGGTCGCATGGGCTCTGAGGTTCAAATTTGTAATTCGGAAGTTTCACGGAAACGACTACCTTAAATGAGCTGAAATTGTCAGACACCAACTATCTCAAATCAATGAAGAACTTTGCAATTATTGGTGTAGCGATCATAACCATTGGTCAATGAATCAACTTGAAAATGGAGCATTCATGGACGAATCTTCCTGCACATTATTTCCTACTCCTGTCATAATGTCTCATTCGCAGAGTGGAGTGATGATTTGGGCAGTCATGCCATGACTAGTCCTTGTACTACACGGCAGAATTGATTCTGCTCTACATCTCTATTTTGCCTGACCAGATGCATCCCGCTTTTAGAACAGAGAGAACGGATCAGTTGATTCAATGCCGTTGGCAAGGCCCTATCGCAGGGTTGGGGGAGTCAGGCAGACTGGTGTTGGAAACCGTGAACATAGAGCGGCTGGGGAAAACCCTTCGGCGCTGCAGAGGCTGGTCAGCTCAGTCAAGAGAGGGAAGGAGAACCCAGACATCAGCGGCGGTAGCCTAGTCACCAGCGGCGGTAGCCTAAACTCAGAAGAAAACACCGAAGGGGAGATCTACTGAGAGGACAAGCATAAGATTCTACGAAGTTATCAATTTGCGGTCTGACTCCTAAGCAAGAAACCATCTTTTGCAAAGGGAACCGCGTACGGCCCGCTGATGGAGTAGTTTAACCATTGCCAACCGTCCTGGATACCTTGCCTTGGACAATGCCACTACGACTATGACCGCCGAACAAAGATGTCCAAACATATGGGATCTGCTGAACATTAATGGAAGTATTGCTACTTGGCTGGCGGTTGCTGGCAGTTTGTTCTTAAGATTTTTGTCGTCCTACGAGATCCCTGGAAGAGGAGACGTCTTCATCTACTAGGGAACTGCATTTCGCTAGCCCCATGAAAGTTTTGACTTCATTCAAACGATCATACCTCATGCAGATTTGAATAAAGGAATACATTGGCGGTGTCTTTACAGTTTTCCTCACTATATCTTGTGATTGGTAGGAGAAATGTGGTTCTTCATTTTAGTTAACTGGTGTCCGAATTTGATATGGAGCCTGTTAAGAGGAAACGACTATTAAACGGGTATGAAAGGCAAATAAGAAGTCATTCGCTATCTGTAGAGTTGTTTGCAAGTTTATTAGTGTTTACGTCAAAAATACGGAGGATGGCCTGATTGAAATTGCCTTGTTACAAGGTTAGTTTGCTAATTACAAAGTAAAAGATGGTATGATGTACAAAAAAGTTCTGTATACTTTGATAATATCCAAATACGTTTATACGAAAGCAACTGTTTGTATTCCAGAAGCGCTGCTCCTCCTACTGGCCGGCGACGCCCTACACGCAAATGGACAACAGCTCCTTCACCATCCGAACCACCGAGACAGTGGAGGGCGATTACTACACCCTCAGGACGATTACACTTGAAAATGTATGTATCGTAAATTTAAAACTGTGCAATAACAAATTGTTTTCATTGAATCGCTATAGTAAATCTTGTTTGAGTACAGTTTTACTCACTGTCGGCTGAAAGGATTGGTTCTCAGAGTTGAATGAAAAATACTGTCGATGAACAGACTAAACCCCAAACCGGTCACGTATCCGTTTAGAGGTTAGTAGCAACTGCAGTAAACAATCAACGCTCTGTTTATATGACTATCACAATTCATTTATCGTAGAATCATAGCAGTAGGCCTAAAATATGTCCTGATTATTCGAACTCTATGCCGAGATAACACATCTGTATTTGTAACCACTATGTTGTTTTGTTAAGAGCATTTTCATGTCTCAACAAAATGTATGGTCGTGGGTATTATCGCTAAAATTTATTATTGTCTATTTTAAGTAATCTATACATACGTATCTCCGGATTTGAATACCATCGATGAAAAGAGGTACCAATACGCGGCCATCTGTCTTGAACAAGAACACTTTTTGTACCGGTCTCAACGATTCACTGACAGTTTACCTCTACCACACCGCCTCGGTAAACCCTCTGCGCTGTTAATGTTGGTCAATGCACATTCGTATACCAAGACCAAACAAGTAAGGAAGCATAGCCCTTTATTAAAATATAGCCAGTTATGATATCAATGAACGATGTCTAATCACGGGGAACGAATTTTTTAGAATGCTATAAATGCTGGCACATGGATGTTAGAAAAAAGTGTACATATTATATACTCTATACAAGTATCTAATCCATCATTTTCAACACATTCAAACCTAGGTAGTTTCAATGGATTTTGAATAAGCTATTGTTAAATTACCGTTTGAGGAAGAACTCAACAAATACCGGCTTCCACAGCAATACCTGCTCCAACAATAATATTTGGCGACAATAACCTGGCCTGATTTTGTAAACATTTGTTGGCGATTTCTTCATTATAATTTAGGTCATGCTGGTAGTTTTTTCGTATGTCTATTGCGTTATTTGATGGTTGCTTAGAAGAATTCATATCGAGGTCATTTGTTTCAGGCGTGTCGTGTTCATGTCAAATAAAGCTTAGTTATGTCATGCCAGGGGTTTAATGAAGCTCAGTTATGTCATGAATATAAGAGATTAATTACGCCAGGGATTTATTAAAGCTTAGTTACGTCATGAATATGAGAATAATTGCGCCAGGGGCTTAATAAAGCTTAGTTATGTCATGAATATACCAGATTAATTATGACAGGGGTTTAATAAAGCATAGTTATGTCATGAATACAAGAGATTAATTACGCCAGGGGCTTAAGAAAGCTTATTTATGTCAGGAATATGAAGATCATTTACGCCAGGGGGTAATAAAGCTTAGTTATGTCATGAGTATATGAGAATAATTACGCCGGGGCCTAATGAAGATTAGTTACATCATGAATATATGGGATAAATTACGCAAGGGGTTTGATAAAGCTTAGAAATGTCATGAATATAGGAGATTAATTACGCCAGGGGCTTAATAAAGTTTAGTTATGTCATGAATAAAAAAGATTAATTACGCCAGGGGTTTGATAAAGCTTAGTTATGTCACGAGTATAAGAGATTAATTACGACAGAGGTTTAATAAAGCTTAGTTATGTCACGAATATAAGAGATTAATTACGTCAGGGGTTTATTAAAGCTTAGTTATGTCATGAGTATAAGAGATTAATTACGCCGGGGGCTTGATAAAGCTTTGTTTAGTCATGTGTATATGAGATTAATTAGGCCAGGGGCTTATTAAAGCTTAGTTATGTCATGAATATAGGAGATTAATTATGCCAGGGGTTTAATGAAGCTTAGTTATGTCGTAACTATAAGAAATTAATTACGACAGGGGTTTAATAAAGCTTAGTTATGTCATGAATATAAGAGATTAATTACGCCAGGGGTTCAATAAAGCTTAGTTATGTCATGCGTATAGGAGATTAATTACGTCAGGGGCGTAATAAAGCTTGGTTATTTCATGAATATAAGAGATTATTTACGCCAGGAGTGTATTAAAGCATTGTTGTGTCATGAATATAAGAGATTAATTACGACAGGGGTTTAATAAAGCTTAGTTCTGTCACGCATATAAGAGAATAATTACGCCAGGGGTTTAATAAAGCTTAGTTATGTCATGAATATAAGAGATTAATTACGCCAGGGTTTTAATCAAGCTTAGTTATGTCATGATTATGAGAGATTAATTACGCCAGGGTTTTAATAAAGCTTAGTTATGTCATGAATATAAAAGATTAATTACGCCAGGGGCTTAGTAATGCTTAGTTATGTCGTGAATAAAACAGATTAATTACGGTAGGGGTTTAATAAAGCTTAGTTATGTCATGATAATAAGAGAATAATTACGCCAGGGGCCTAATGAAGCTTAGTTATGTCGTGAGTATAAGAGATTAATTACGCCAGGGGTTCAATAAAGCTTAGCTATGTCATGGATATAAGAGATTAATTACGACAGAGGTTTAATAAAGCTTAGTTAAGTTATGAATATAGGAGATTAATTACGTCAGGGGTTTGGTAAAGCTTAGTTATGTCATGTGTATATGAGATTAATTACGCCATGGGTTTAGTAAAGCTTAGTTATGTCATGAGTATATGAGATTAATTACGCCAGGGGTTTAATAAAGCATAGTTATGTCATGAATACAAGAGATTAATTGCGCCAAGGGCTTAATGAAGTTTAGTTATGTCATGGATATAAGAGATTAATTACGCCAGGGTTTTAATAAAGCTCAGTTATGTCATGAATATAAGAGAATAATTACGCCAGGGGTTTAATAAAGCTTAGTTATTTCGTGAATGAAAGATATTAATTACGCCAGGGGTTTGATAAAGCTTAGTTATGTCATGCGTATAAGAGAATAATTACGCCAGGGGTTTAATAAAGCTTAGTTATGTCATGAGTATAAGAGATTAATTACACCAGGGGCTTAATAAAGCTTATTTATGTCAGGAATATAAAAAGATTATTTACGCCAGGGGTTTGATAAAGCTTAGTTATGTCATGAGTATAAGAGATTAGTTACGCTAGGGGTTTAATAAAGCTTAGTTGTGTCGAGAATAAAAGAGATTAATTACGTCAGGGGTTCAATGAAGCGTTATTATGTCATGAGTATAAGAGATTAATTACGCCAGGGGTTAAATACAGCTTAGTTATGTCATGAGTATACGAGATTAAATACGCCATGGGCCTAATAAAGGTTAGTTGTAGCATGAATATATGAGATAAATTACGCCAGGGGCTTATTAAAGCTTAGTAATGTCATGAATATAAGAGATTAATTACGCTAGGGGTTTAATAAAGCTTAGTTATGTCATGAATAAAATCGATTAATTACTCCAAGGGTTTAATAAAGCCTAGTTATTTCACGAGTATGAGAGATTAATTACGACAGATGATTAGTAAAGCTTAGTTATGTCATGAATATAAGAGATTAATTACGTCAGGGGCTTAATAAAGCTTAGTTATGTCATGTGTATAAAAGATTATTACGCCAGGGGTTTAATAAAGCTTAGTTATGTCATGTGCATCTGAGATTAATTACGCCAGGGGCTTATTAAAGCTTACTCATGTCATGAATATAAGAAATTAATTATGCCTGGGGTTTAATGAAGCTCAGTTATGTCGTAACAATAAAAAATTAATTACGTCAGGGGCTCAATAAAGTTTAGTTATGTCATGAATATAAGAGATTAATTACGCCAGGGGCTTATTCAAGCTTAGTTATGTCATGATTATAAAAGATTAATTACGCCAGGGGTTCAATAAAGCTTAGTTATGTCATGTGTATAAGAGATTAATTACGCCAGGGGTTTAATAAAGCTTAGTTATGTCATGAATATAAGAGATTATTTACGCTAGGGGTTTAATCGAGCTTAGTTATGTCATGAATATAAGAGATTAATCACGCCAGGGGTTTATTGAAGCTTAGTTTTGTCATGAATAAAAGAGATTAATTACGCCAGGGGTTTAATAAAGCTTAGTTATGTCAGGAATCAAGAGATTAATTTAGCCAGGGGTTCAATAAAGCTTAGTTATGTCATGAGTATAAGAAATTAATTACACCAGGGTTTTAATAAAGCTTGGATATGTCATGGATATAAAAGATTAATTACGCCAGGGGTTTAACAAAACTTAGTTATGTCATGAGTATAGGAGATTAGTTACGCTAAGGGTTTCATGAAGCTTAGTTATGTCGTGAATAAAAGATATTAATTATGTCGGGGGCTTAATAAAGCTTAGTTATGTCATGAGTATATGAGAATAATTACGCCAGGGGCCTAATAAAGCTTAGTTATGTCAGGATTATAAGAGATAAATTACGCCAGGGGTTTAATAAAGCTTAGTTATGTCATGAATATAAGAGATTAATTATAGCAGGGGTTGAATAAAGCGTAGTTATGTCGTGAATAAAAGAGATTAATTACGCCAGGGGTTTAACAAAGCTTATTTATGTCATGAATATAAGAGATTAATTACGACAGAGGCTTAATAAAGCTTAGTTATGTCATGAATATAAGAGATTAATTACGTCAGGGGCCTAATAAAGTTTAGTTATGTCATGAGTATAAGAGATTATTCACGACAGGGGTTTAATAAAGCTTGGTTATGTCATGAATATGAGAGACAAATTACGCCAGGGGCTTAGTAAAGCTTAGTTATGTCATGAATTTAAGAGAATAATTACGCCAGGGGTATAATAAAGCTTAGTTATGTCATGAATATAAGAGATTAATTACGCCAGGGGTTTAATAAAGCTTTTTTAATGTCATGAATATAAGAGAATAATTACGCCAGGGGTTTAATAAAGCTTAGTTATGTCCTGAATATAAGAGATTCATTACGCCAGGGGCTTGATAAAGTTTAGTTATGTCATGAATACAAGAAATTAATTACGCCAGGGGCTTACAACAATACGTAGAACAAACATATCCGTTATAAGCTGAAGAGAACACGAGTAGAGTGCATTTGCAACAAGCACATTCTGTTGTCACAAACAATCAATCGAGACGTAATTAATTGTTATTTGACATAAGGAACTTCGATGTTATAACACAGCAGCATATTCATATTACCACTGTGTTTAGCAGTTTTGTTTCCACCACAACAAAGAACACAAATTTCACCACTATACAAACTGCTAACTCAGACAACCTTTAAAACATATTTCTGAATAGCTCTACAATTAAATTCACTCTGAAGAGAGTGCGAAGATAGACTACGTCAGCATCGTTCGATCCGCAGTACATCGTCCGTTGCCGGATTAGTTGGTGTTGATTCGATCCTCCACAGGAGCTGTTTCGTCCGACGATGAATTATTCGTATCTTCTCGTATGATTTAAATCAGTTTACGATGCAGGCATATCGCTCCCACTACGTATTCAAATATATCCCGTTTGTTCAGTCAACCACAGAGTTTCGTTATTGTGAACATCAGCTATAATTCAATAAATGTATTCGTGTATCACGAACTGTAGAAAGGGTCACATCGCTTAAATCTTTCCGCTCATGCATTCTTTTAATGGTTGTACAAATTCAAGTCTCGCGATTATGAGAGATAACTTAAAGGTCACCCATGTACGTACATGGCACAGTCGGAGTGCCATCATCATAATTCAGGTGAAGTGACCGACCTCTTGACTCATACACTGATAAACACGTCGAAATATGTTTCATTTCACTTACTTCAGGGCGAAGAAGTAAAGAGAGTGTCCCAGTTCCACTTCACCATGTGGCCAGACCACGGCGTTCCAGAGACTTGCGAGGAACTCCTTGCCTTGGTCAGAGATGTCCGTAATCACAACTCTTCAGGCTGTCGGGAGGTCGTGGTACACTGCAGGTATGGCGGTCGTGGTGCACTGCAGGTATGGAGGTCGTAGTGCACTGCAGGTATGGGGGTCGTGGTGCACTGCAGGATGGAGGTCGTGGTGCACTGCAGGATGGAGGTCGT
>SDVV010036930.1:0-10896 GCA_016164225.1 Gammarus roeselii
GTAGTGAACATGAGCGTGTTTCACACAGTAAAGTGTGCTACGTTGACGTCACGAACAGCAATAACATCTCATCTTGATAGTATACACATCAGTGATGTCTTTTATAGAAGATTAAATTAAGAAGCTATACGTTCATGAAACGTCATCGAGAGTGATAGATAATCAATTCCGTCGTAAAGAAAATGTATGACCTCTCATCAGATTTACCAAAAAACAGGACAGAGGTCAGACAGCCTCTAGACCGACATCGAGCAGACAAGCACTTCCGCCAGCCAGCATCAAAAGTGTCTGATAACATAAAGTTATGATAATTGAAGAAGTAAATTGAGGCAATCTCACGCGCAAAGAGCGATAAAAAAAAGACTCGCTTCGGGGCCGGGCAAGAATCTTGGCAGAGGCACGGCACTGCGAACCGACATGGGAACAGGAAGCATCTTCTTCTTGAGTTATCACTACAGGAAGAGGTCCATCGGCAAACAAAGTTAGATCTCCAACCAAAAAGTGTAAAGATGAAATATTTTAGCAGACTTTACAATAATATATTATTACAATCAATGATTTCACGGTTGGTTTACTGTTTTAAATTCACTGACTCGACTTCACAATTATTTATTATTACAATCAATGATTTCACGGTTGATTTACTGTTTTAAATTCTCTGGCTCGACTCCACAATAATATATTATTACAATCAATGATTCCACGGTTGGTTTACTGTTTTAAATTCACTAGCTTGACTCAACAATAATATATTATTACAATCAATGATACCACGGTTGGTTTACAGTTTCAAATTCACGAACTCGACTCCACAATAATATATTATTACAATCAAAAATTCCACCGTTGGTTTACTGTTTTAAATTCACGAACTCGACTCCACAATAATATATTATTACAATAAAAAATTCCATGGTTGGTTTACTGTTTTGAATTCACGGACTCGATTCCACAATAATATATTATTACAATCAAAAATTCAATGGTTGGTTTACTGTTTTCAATTCACCGACTCTGCTTTCAACAGCTTGGCAATGGAACGATCCGCTTCCACAAATGAGAGGGCTTGTGCCTCATCGTCAGAATAAGGTGCTGTTGAACCTCTCTCAGTTACCTCTTAATAACTCTGAAGGGGTGCTTTCGAGTGACCTAAACTCAACGTACGAATAATGAAGGGAGCAAAGAATCGAACCCTCCAACTCAAGACAACGGAATTGGTGAGCCATCACAGTGCACCCCATTTTGCTGGTGCCCGTATAGAGCACTCTAAAGCCGATGCCAGGTCACCATCCTCAACGCAATGTATCTTTGAATGCATGTACAGGCTACAGCCAGTTGACAGAGTTGGAATGAACCCCTTTTATCATGCCGTCGCTACCTCATTCAGCGAAACGTAATAACAGCACATGAAATAAACAGTACTAAAGAATTAGCAAAAGTAAAGAAATTGAAATAATTACGCTCAGACCTTGAAACCAGTTTGTGACCATACAACGCATTCAAGACCAATAGATTTAGAGGCTGGAACTGAAAATATACGAATCAAAAAAGGCCTCAAAAATCTTCCTGACTGGAAAGTTTGCGTACGATGCAAATCGTGGATTATGGATGCGTGACGTCTCTCCCGGCCATACAGGCAAGAAATCTAGGCAACTCACTGCACCAGGTTAATTCAAGTAGCGTATATGTGGCAAATGCAAGCAAGACAAATAGGAGAATAGCACGACATCGGCGGCGAAGGTGCGCTTCACTGTCACCTTATTACCACACATCCGAGTAGCTCTCAATAGTGTTGGAGTGAAACAGCATGCTTTATTAAGAAGCGGTGTTGGTGAATTGTATCCCCCACCGCTCACATTTCTGCATTGGCGAGTGCTCCAAGCGACATCCTGCGAAGAAAAGGCAAGCGTTCGAAACGCTACTTTATCTCGTTACATTCTACAAACACTTCATCCACGCGTCAGATGATGAATTAGGACCAAATAGTTGGAAGCATACCTGGATAAAGTATGTTTTACCAACAGAGCCCAGAGCTGTCCTGACCCCGTACCTCAGTGTGCTAAGAGGCACCTTGTCAGGCGAGCGCATCTCTTCCACCAGATGCTGCGGAGCGGCCGTGAGTCATTCCTTAATGCAGGGTTCAGTCATGACGTCCTTCCTGACCCCGTTCCTCAGTGTGTGCAAAGAGGCATCTTGTCAGGCGAGCGCATCTCTTGCACCAGATGCTGCGGAGCGGCCGTGAGTCATTCCTTAATGGAGGGTTCAGTCATGACGTCCTTCCTGACCCCGTCCCTCAGTGTGTGCAAAGAGGCATCTTGTCAGGCGAGCGCATCTCTTGCACCAGATGCTGCGGAGCGGCCGTGAGTCATTCCTTAATGAAGGGTTCAGTCATGACGTCCTGGATTGTTGAAGCAACACATGCAATAAACTACATCAAGGCGGACTGAAAGAAGGCAGGGCCATCCCACAGTTGTTGACGCACTAGTTCAGTCTGTAGAATTCGTGTTATCGTATTGTCACAGACTGCCATCATTGCAGTGAATGTCCTCGTACATATTTTGAACAGGTCAGATAGTTTTGTCCTGTATAATTACATTTTTGAGGGCAGATACCACCATCAGAGGGCGTAACAAAAATAATAAAGACACCTTGTGAGAGATCTCATCGTAACTACAGAGCGCCCTTGGCCGAGTTGCAAACGACAGGCCATATAGTCTAATAGAGATAGAGGTGAATCACGTTCCAATTTTCACCTTTCTACAAAAATAAAATCAGCTCCGTTCATCAAACTGTAGTGGAAATTAATTATAATTAGGTTATAATCACGGAGACGATGAATCATCTCGATAACACTTCCCGACTATTAAAAACAAACCGCCATTACCATCGATTTTACGAGTTTTCATTGGGATTGTTTGATAGAACGTGTCCGGACAAAAATACAAAGCCGGAAAGGGTTTGCTAGGGTCTTTGTTATTGAACCTCTTACTAGCTGCTGGAAGAAACAAAACGTAGCATCGTAATCAAGGATAAGAAATATGTAGGAGTGGTTTCAAATTGATGGAGTAGCCGGTGCTGCCACCTGGCGAATGGATCTAATCGATCGACGAAAAGTTAAGGCTTCAGAAAAAGAAAACGCCCCTGGGCGTTCTATCATCTTTGCTGGAGGAGTAAACATTGAGACGTTCGGTCTATTCACAACTGGCAAACAGAGGCAGATGCTGAAATGTTAATTGGGTCTAAGGATCAACTTTGATTGGTATCATAAATACGGTTCACGTTAGGAATTTTTAGTTGGAATGCACGAGATTTATTGGGACCTTTTAGAAGCGAATGTTGTCAAGGCCATCAGTCTAAGAAGAAGCCTCGGTTGATTTAGAACCATTCAAAATTCCTCCATCAGTCAGGATGCAGGACTTAGGGCAGATTGGCTTGTGAGTTGGAAAAGAAACTCTATAATTTGAACACGAACTCACAAAACAAAATATTGTTTTGCAAACGCATTTAACAAGCAGCAGAAATGCCTTGGTTTGAACTATACTCCCGTTAAAAACTGGAGGAAATTCATGAAATAACTATGCAACAAATTAAACAAAGCACAAACAGTTAACGCTGATGTTGAAAGCGTTCCCAAAAATAGCCGACCAAGGACGAGAAATTCTGTTCCATCTAAGACATGCACATCGGTGCTTACCAATAGTTTTAAATGCACATCATAATGATGCTAACGGTGCTAACACAACAAATTATGTAAACAAAAAAGCTTCCATGAATTTTTTTTCTACGAGAAAGATGTTCCGTGTGTCTTCAAAACAACGACTGGCAGTCACTTCCACCTCTGGACAAAGTACTGCCAACCTCCCAATTCAAGATGACGGCAGGTCCCGTAGAGCGCGCGCCGCGTGCAAGCACGTGTGGTCCTTTGTAACCAACACGGCAGCCTTTAAACCTCTACACAGACATGCCAATATCATTTCATGCACCCTGAATTCAAAGGCGCGGCCTGTGTCTGTGAACACCAGCGACCAGCCCGCGTGCAGCAACTCAATCAAAACAGAACAAGCGCTGCCGCAAGGTTCAATGCACTGGAGCAAACGTTCAAATGTTTGCGGGTAGCCAACAACCTTCCCTCCCTCCTTCACTTTCTACCGCTAAACCACCTTCCACCCCCTCTTCGTTGTTCCAGCATCATCAGACCTGCAATCGTCGTTTCAGCACACCATACCACCCGATGTTCCAGCAACCACCCTCCCACAGAATGTTTTTTTCATTCCATCCTACCCCCCTCGTTGTTTCAGTATCCTTCTTCCAAATAGTTCTACAGCATTTCTCCTAACATTTTCCTGCGTTATTCAATCCAGCACCTTCCTCTCGTTGCTCCATCACCCCCCTTTGATGTTCAAGCCCTCCCTTCGCCGTTTCAGTGTTTCCCTCTTCCAGCAAACCTCTCGTTGTGCCAGCAGCCCTTCTTTCCTTTCGTTGTTCCAACGCCATCGCCCCACGGTGTTCCAGCACCCTGCTCCATTGAGGCGGAAGACCTGGCAACCACAAAGCTGCAGCAACGCGCGGTTTCCGCCGCACGGTCTCAGAGAGAAGAGTTGTGTTGCGGTTATGCCTGCCGACATGGCATGGAGGTAGTGGCTCAGAGGATACACAGGCACTGAGTATCAGACAAAGGGCGAGACAATTGAGGCAGTAAAGAGCGAAGTTAACTCCATTTAGATGCGGCGCAGGGAACAGCGTGAACTGCTCATTACCAATTGTCGCATCGATGCAACTTAAATCAAGACATCATTATTTGTCAACAGCCGCAATGTCTACAGTAAGTTCAATAAACCTGAAACCAACACAAAATACCAAAGCTATGACAAATCAAGCTGATTTGTTGGAATTAACGGATAAATATTTTTTACACGATTAATTGACGGACCAACATGAAACCGCATAATATTGGTTCTAGTGCTAGTACAGAGCTCGCAAAAAAAACGATCACCATTCTCAAAATCTGTACTTACAGCACTTTTCATAAAGCTGTCAGATTTGTTCCAGAAGAGATCAAGACGTCGGGTAAGTTTTGTTGCCTTCCTTAGGGTGCTAAGTTCAATGTTCGCTACACCGCCAGTATGGTTCTAGCACGGGTTGAGTGAGGGTGTGCGTCAAGTTTTGTTATAACTGTGTGCGTTCTTAAGTTTGCTCATTTGTACTATAAGGGCTACATTTTCAGAAATAGTACAATGGTCGCGAAAAACAGCTAACAAGAGACAAAATAGTCACTTCTTAGCTGTTTTTCGCGACCATTGTATTATTTCTGAAAATAAAGCACTTATAGTCACTTGTTAGCTGTTTTTTCGCGACCATTGTACTATTTCTGAAAATGTAGCCCTTATAGTACAAATGAGCAAAGTTATGAACACACACAATTATGACAAAATTTGACGCACACCCTCACTCAACCGCTGCTAGAACCATCTGACTGGCGGTGTAGCGAGCATTAAACTATGCACCCTAAAGAAGGCAACAAAACTTACCCGACATCTTAATCTCTTCTGAAACATATCTGACAGATTTCTGAAAAGTGCTGGAAATACGATTTTTTCTTGTGGGCACTGTAAATTCACCAGAGTATCACAAATAGCATCATAATTAATAAAACTCTGATTTTAGATCATTATGTGATTGAAATAAGTCTAGTTGCTGGCATATGGAGATAAGAAACGGAAAACATATTTTTTCCCCGACGACATGACTTCCCAGCAATCGGACTTCTCCAGTGCAGAAATAATGTGGGAAAATGAACACCAATCACTGTCTAATATTTATTGAAAGCAACTCATTGATGAGGCAAAAGGCGTGAACGTAGTAAAGAATATCTTCGATGGTATGCTGTTGCATGTGTTCCCACAACATGGGCCGAAAATAAGACTAGTACCAAAAACAAGCAAGTTTTATTCAGCAAGAAAAACGCCCCTGAAAAATCGAGCACTAAAACAGACAGCGCTGAACAATGAAGGAAATCCTTCTAGACGCAGAAAACAAGAATAAAGCTATTGTTTCAATTGAAAAGCTAATAGAAGGTTCGCATGATCATGAGAGAAGAGAATAGGAACATGAAGTCATTGAAACAATTACTATAAACTACAAGCTTATGCAGACAAATTTTCTATATCCAAAACTAAAATTGGCCTCTTAATTGATAAATCCAGTCAACAAGCAGATGAAAGCAAGGCAATGAGCAAAAAGTAGAGTTAAAATTACAAACGAGTATTTAGTATCTCACAGGTTACGCCGCATAGCAACGAGGTCAACGCAGCATTTTCATTGACGGATCATAACATTGATATCTCAAAAACAAAAGCAATCGATGATATAGGTAGCAATAGCGCATCCGCCCAAACGACATACCAGCTATTATACTGAAACAATGCACGCAGGTACGTCAAGACCACTACAAATGTTGCGGCAGAAATCTTAGGACACCTCTGACATCCCACAAACCATGTAACATGCCGGCATCTTCCCTCCAGCGAAAGGAGGTAGCCTCACAAGCCCATCATATTACAGACCAATTTCTTTGACATCGCATGTAGTCAAAATGTTCTACTGTGTAATGAAAGAACGAAAAATAAATTGTACTGAAAAATATAAATGGTTCAACTCCAAGCAACCAGGTTTCAGTAGAAAGATCAGGAGGTTGAAGCAACTACCGGAGCGCTATGATGAAATAATCATAGCATTGTGGGGTGGATCAACCATGAAGTGATATATCTAAATTATGCCAAGGCATTTGACAAAATCGATGACAGTGTACCGTTATTAAAACTACATAAATGTTTATGAATGGATCAAAAATGTTCTGAAAGGCAGAACTCAAAGTGTGGTAGTGAACGGCAAACCTCTGCCAAGTGGAAGTTCTTCATGGGGTCCCACAAGGCACTGTGCTTGGTCCTATTTCAATTTCTAGTAATGGCTCGTGATCCGTGCAAAAACTGTCCACATTCATCAGGGTACGAGCACGTAGAAAATGTGTTAGCTGATCGCAAATAAATCTTCCAGTGGGCTGGCAAAAGTATGCAAAAGTATGCGTAGCCGTTGAAGGAAAAAAAGCATGCACGACTTGGGCGTGCAAATGCATAACAATGCTATATTCGATGAACAAATTTGCAATGGTCAAAGCTAGGCGCAGAAGACAGTTCCTGGGCTAGAACCTTTCTTGAACAGATAAAAATATAATGTAGACAATTGGAACAACTAACCCAACCATTAATGGACTATAGCTCTCCCCTTCGGATCTCACATAAGCGGAATAGTCCGGAAAGACTTGAAGCAGGTCAAAGAAGCTTCACCTCAAAAATTACAGAGATGAAGGAAATGGATTATTACGACATGTTGAATGGCTTGCGGTTATACTCAATCCGAGGACTTTTTGAAAGATTCATGGTCATAAATGTTTTAAAAACTCTGAAAGGCTTCACGGTCAAAGTCAACGGAAATAAATTGTAAGCAAAGTAACTGAGAAATCAGGCAAGGATTGCCCGAATGTGTTATTTTAAAGTGTCAGAATTGACTGGCGATTAAACTTTGCAAACCGCAACATTGAACAGTTTCACATGCCAGGCCCTTCAGTCATTTAATCGAATGCCACTAGAAAAACGTGACATCAAACGTGTGCCGCTATTGTCAGCCAAAGCAAACATCCTGAGGCTCAAAAGCCGATTGGATAAGTTATTCAGCCGTGTTACTGATGAACTCTACTCCAACACGACGCCGATTCGGGATCTGACTGGCGAATGTGGCAGAAAAATGCAAATGCTGATGCCATAACATGAATGGAGCAAGTTGCCGCAGCTGCGGGTCAGGGGGCAGCTACGCTGTGACCAGCTACAACAACGAAGCAACTCTAAGTATTCAAGTAAGGATATGCACTTTTTATCATTAGACGGAACAATTGCATAAGATTGTAACTCGTGCACAATAAAAATTGATTTAAATCAAGTAGCTGTAAGGCTCACCATACCGCGAAAACACTAAGTAATCTAATCTATCTTAACAAGAAATGTAGCAAATAGTGTTGATTGAAAGGACCGGTAACTCCTCTTGTTGATATGCCTCAACATTGTCCAGGACTGAACGCCTGAGCTATTTGATGCCGCGAAGACATGATGCGTTGTGCTTTGTTGTTAATGATGACTCAGTCTGACAAAAGAGAACATCTCCATCTTAGGAAGTCGGAAGCACGGCCCCACAAATCCTCTCCCCTCTCTCAACAACAATCATCGACCATCATTCTTCTGAGTGTCATCAACATAAGGTCACGCTTACTCCCCCATCATCGACCATCATTCTTCGGAGTGTCTTCAACACAAGGTCACGCTTACTTCCCCATCATCGACCATCTTTCTTCTGAGTGTCATCAACGCCAGGTCACGCTTACTCCCCCATCATCGACCATCATTCTTCTGAGTGTCATCAACACAAGGTCACGCTTACTCCCCCATCATCGACCATCATTCTTCTGAGTGTCATCAACACAATGTCACGCTTACTCCTCATCATCGACAATCATTCTTCCGAGTGTCATCAACACAAGGTCACGCTTACTCCCCCATCATCGACCATCATTCTTCTGAGTGTTATCAACACAAGGTAACGCTAACTCCCCACCATCGACCATCATTCTTCAGAGTGTCATCAACACACGGTCACACTAACTCCCCATCATCGACCATCATTCTTCTGAGTGTCATCAACACAAGGTCACGCTTACCCCCCCCCCCATCATCGACCATCATTCTTCTGAGTGTCATCAACACAAGGTCACGCCAGCTCCCCATCATCGACCATCATTCTTCTGAGTGTCATCAACACAAGGTCACGCTAACTCCCCATCATGGAGATTTCTTTCGTTTCGTACATACAAAACAGTGCAACTAATTCGACGTCGTAATTTCCTTTATTGTCTTATTCTAAAAAAATACGAGAAACAACCGACCAAACATCGATCTCGTATCATTGCTCAGCCTTATTTTTGAAACAACGCTTCTACTTTAGCAACACAAAGGGCTTTTAGAAGGTATGTTAGCAGAAATGTTCCCTCACCTCACAGTATTTGACTCACTGTCGCTAAATGTAAGGAACCTGGCACCGTTCCGGATTGACAGCATCCTGGTCGATCACTGACAGGAAGAAGCATAGACAGCATCGAATGTGTTCGGCAAGACGTCGCTCGTACTCCAGCCAAAATTCGTACCAAGGCATCCGGACGAGCTACAAATAAAACGAAAAACTAGCGTTTACAGAAAAAGTATATCCAGTTCTATTCCTATTGAATTCAGGTAGTGCAGAAGATTGGTCAAATCGACTGTTAGAGAAGTCTACAACTACCCCAGCCTTTACCGAGATCTTCCAAGAGGACGATCAAATTTGTTCACTAACGATGACAGATGAAGCCCATTTTTACTTGATTACTTTGGTAACAAACAAAACTACATAATTTCAGCTGGGAAAAATCCGCAAGTTCTGTACAAAAAGGAACTGTATCCACTACGCGTAACTGTGTGGTGGGGACTTATGCACAACCGGGTAGTTGGGCCTTGTTCCTTTGACAAACGTACAGTCTTTACTGAGACAGTCATTGAATGAAGATAATGACGCATGCTCCAGTCATTCTTGACACCTGCTGTTAGTCGCCTGCCAATCGTGACGGGACGTAGTGGTGGTTCCAACAGGATGGAATAACTTACCACACAGCCAATGAAACCATGGAGACGCTGCATGAAATGTTTGCCAATAACATCATCTCCCGTCGAACTACTTGCCTGGCCGCCAAGATCACCGGACCTATCTACTTCAGACTTTTTCCTATGGAACATCTTAAGGAAAGTTTAAATCAATGGGGCGTAGATTTTAGATGATCAGAAGGGGATCAGAAGACGAGCGAGTCGCGCTTCTAATCCTGTGATGCTGCGGTCCGTGACGTGTAATGCTCTTGTAAGAGCTCGCTCGCGTTTTGATGGCGGCGGGCGACACGTTAATTTCCGTACGACGTTTTTGAAAACGTTTCGTTGACCTTCAAAGCCAAGAAGTTATGAAAATATATATATATATTTTGTCCTCAGAGGCTATGAATACCAGTGTTGGGAACGTCTTGTCCTCGGCCACCCTCCAGCTTATAGGAGGCCTATGTACGTGCGCCGTCCTGCCATACATCCATACATACATACATATATACATACATACATACATACCACACACATCCATACATACATTCATACATATACAGTAGCCGTGCAACGTCGTGCATGTCAAACGCAAACCGTGTCTCAACTCTAGAAACAAACTGGCCTCTAACATTTACTGAGTCAAACCAATATTTTTCAAGATTTTTTCAGCATGGCTACCTCAGAATGACAACAATTAAAGAATCCCTCTGTTCATCATCCTACACGAGGTGGTTAGTCAACTCAAAGACGGACTCATCTTGGGGTGTAATCGTCGCCAAATCTCTACATTTCCCGCACGAGTGCCCAAGCTGTCATCTGCAATAATGAAAAACGGAGGCCTCTGTCGTAGGCAAGAATGCCAAGTCGCCTATATCCAGAGTTACGCAAGAGATGGCAGGACGGCGCACGTACAGAGGCCTCCTACAGTACTGGAAAAATTATTATGGATTTTTGAGATTTCCGGTATTTTTACATAAGAAGGTGAAATAAACACAATTTATGTAATGATAGATGATTTATTTCGTATTATTTATGCAGAACGAGTATTTCAGTAGTAAATTTGATCTCCTTTAGCAGGTTTCTAGTGATATCTGGCAATAATTAGCTGTCGGTCTATGGCAATGATCAATTCGATCACGTGGTCCACATGCTGCAGCCCACGTTTCGCTCAGTTCTA
>SDVV010036931.1:0-10896 GCA_016164225.1 Gammarus roeselii
GACCCTCGCCCTCTGCGCCAGCAATCCGCGGACTGTAATGGTCATTTGTTCCACTCAAGCATCTCACATAAACATTTTTCTGTGTATGGGTTCTACAGCGTTGGGAGGGGGGAACAGAGGTTCCAGGATTCAGAGGGGCCTCTAAAGGGTCCCAAAGGGTCTCAAGGGTGTCCCACAGGGCCCTAGAAAAATCCAAGTGGATCCCCCCAAATCCACCCGGTCTCCCAAGTCCCCAGGGTTCCCGAAACTCCGGGTCCCCGAGTCCCGCGGGTCCCACGAAAACCTCCCCTCCCTGGGTCACCTTGTCTCAACCAACCTTGATACATATAATAATAATAATCAATTCAAAATCTATCACCATGAAAAAAAGGGCAGAGAAAAATAATAGAGCCCAAGCAAGAAGAAATAATAAAATACTAAAATAAAGTGTTAATGATCTATAAAATGAATAATCATCCATCCACCCCAACTTGCTATCAAAAGGCAACCTAGTTTGGGCCAAAAGGCCTGTTGTTGTCTGCTTACACTTGTAAACACTCACAACTTAGCCCTTTTGCGCTAAAGGGTCGGGTCCGGCCGGAAGGTCCCGCAACACACTTTGGGGCATGAGTGCGGTCTGAGGTTAGTTTCAGCAGCAGGGCACTCACATTGTGACTGGTTCACCCCTGCCGCGTCATGATGACCGAGCCTCCACCACCTACGGCCATCCTGCTTCTCAACGATATGCTAATGGCAAGAAAGCACATCATTGGAGAGTCAAAAATCATCACGCCTATTCATTGCACGCTCTCTCTACCTCCACACCCAAGTTCACACCATCTATCCACCCATACTTTGGTCTACTTCTAGGCCCACGTCCACTCGCCTCCGCCTTCATAACCCTCTTTACCAATCTCTCTTCATCCATCCTCAGCATGTGCCCGAACTATTTCACAACACGCGAAACTACTCTGTCTTCCAACTTCTTCACCATCCCCGTTCTAATACGAACCACGTCGTTATTCTCTTCCACTTCGTAAGAGCCATAGGTATAGCATTGCGCTTCTGCTTTTTATTCGAATGAATCTTGACGAGGAAACATAACAGAGACGGATTTACGAGAAAATCTTGCAAACGTTCGTCGCAAGTAGTTTTCGACAGGTTCAGAACTTAGTGTCTTTCCACTTTTTGTTTTCGAAAATTCTAAATTTCCTAAATTCTTCGACTTCTCCGAGTTTTCCAGTTTGACCAAGAATGGCTACGAGATGCCGCTGTTCCAGAATGGCGGCCGGGCCCGCTCGGTTGGTAGTTGCCGGTTGATCCCCCACCCCTCTTACCTATATAAGGGAGGCCTGCCTTACCCCCATCATTCGTTCAATCTACTTGGAGAACTCTGTAAAACGGTACTTGGTTGCTGGTAGAGCCAGCTCTTTTATCTCACACTCTCTTTCCTTTTCTTCCTACATTCCTCTTTTTATCTTCAACCTTATCTATAATCATCAATCATTCCACATATCATTCATTCGTGCGCGCTGCTCGACTGAGGCACACGGGCCACTGAACTCCGTACAGCACTCTCTCGCCCCACTAGACCCAAAGGGTCTCCTTACCTATTTGATAGGTAAGATTCAGTACGAGGCAGCCCATCTGTGCAGTGGATTAGTGACCCGCTGCCTCTACAGAGCCACAGATGGGGTCGGCAATTGTGCAGACGTACTGAATTTGCTGTCTCAGTGAGCCCTGCCTCGTGCCAGGATAACTTTGTTGACAGACATTCAATTGTCAACAGACACCAATTGGTCAAGGGACGTACATTTGTCGACAGACATAAAATTGTTGACAGACATCCATTTGTGTACAGACATACACTTGTTGACAGACACACTTTTTTCGACAGACATGAATTTGTCGACACGCATAAAATGGTCGACAGACAAAATTGGTTGACAGACATAAATTCGTCAACGGACATAACTTTGTCGACAGACATTCAATTGTCAACAGACGTGAATTTGTCAACGGATGTACATTTGTTGATAGACATGAAATTGTCGACAGACATCCATCTGTCTAGAGATATACACTTGTTGACAGACACACTTGTGTCGACAGACATGAATTTGTTGACACAAATTTGTAGACAGACATAAATTTTTTGACAGACAAACTGGTTGACAGACAAAATTTTTGTAGACAGACACAAATTTGTTGCCGGACATAAATTTGTGGACAGACATAGCTTGGTCGACAGACATACATTTGTCGACAGACATAAAATTTGTCCACAGACATGAAATTGTCGACAAACATACATTTGTTGATAGACATAAATTTGTTGAGACACAAATTTGTTGACAGACAAAGCTGTCAACAGACACAAAATTGTTGATGACACTAACTTGTCGAGACATAAATTTGTCAACAGACATAAAATTGTCGACAGACATACATTTGTCAAGACCTAAATTTGTGGACAGACACAATTTTGTTAACAGACACAAATTGTCGACAGACACAAATTTTGTCGACACACAAATTTGTCAAAAGACATAAAATTGGTTGACGGACATAAGTTTGTTGGCAGACACAAATTTGTCAACAGACATAAAATTGGTTTACAGACATGAAGTTGGTCGACAGACAGAAATTTGTTGACAGACAGGAATTTGTCTACAGACACAAATTTATCAAAACAAAAATTTGTTGACAGACATAAATTTGTCTACAGACACAAATTTATCAAGACAAAAATTTGTTGACAGACATAAACTGATCAACAGACGTAAAATTTGTCGACAGACAGAAATTTGTTGATAGACATACATTTGTCGACGGATATTATTTGTCGACAGACATCATTTGTACGCAAAAATCATTCGAGGTCGAAATATGATCATTGCATCCGAATCATATTTTCCTCTACCTGGCTTCAGGAAAGATGCCGAAAATGCTCTACGAGTCGGGCGAGCGTTCAAGAGCCACAGGATGGCTCCTGCAACCCAAAGACCCAACAGATTCCCGGTCCACCTGCTCCCAATGTGCCCATCCTCTGCCTAAAGAGACCTACTTACCACTTGCCTAAAACACTCCAGCTGCTTTGCGGGACACGGGTATAGGCCAGCGGGGCGCGACATATGCTTATCTGTCATGAAAGCGACCCCAGGCAGTGCGGCCTACGAGGAATTCCTAAACAGATATCGGGCCACGAGACGGAGATACACCGGTAACGGGCCTGCTCTCCGTGTCCATGCAGACCGCATCGGACGAGGGAGCCGCAACATCACTCAGGACATTGCCCCTTCCAATCTCTTCTCCCCCACATTTCGGAGTCCTCTATCACCGGGGCAAACCTAACTAAGTCGGCTCAGGCCCACACACGGGCACGTACGGGAATGTCGCTCGCGGACCCGCTCAGCCCCCGATATGGACCACTCGACACCCGTCCGGCCCCGCCCTCTACCGAAGACGACCCGGCGCCCGCACCCCCTAGCTCGGCCATGGCCACGAAGCTTGACAAGGTGCTTTTTGTGCTCGGATCACTCGAAGACCGATTCGAGGCTCGTCTACAGTCCCTTTCCAGCGAAATGGCGGCCAGGTTCAAAAATCTGGAAGAACGGGAGCACGGAGGGGAAAGCACTGAAGCGTACGAGGAGCAGCCCTTTCACAATCAGGGTGACGAAGAGTAGGACGGAGGGGCGGACTTTGACTCCCCATGGGGAGAGGAGGGGGCACATCTCGGGGAAGAATCCCCCGCCCTCCGCCATATTCCCTCCTCCCACCACTCGCCGCACTCGACGACTCGCTCGCCTCGCCTCGATTCACCGCGCACACAATTACCGGAGGCTGGCAGACCGCGTTCACGGCACAAGACCGTACCAGTACCCTCATAGCCCCCTCGCTTCCGAACAATGCCCATGAAAGCTCCGGGGAAGTTCCCCAATGACAAAACACCGCCCCTCCCTCTTTCCGGAGTAGAGGTGGTATATTTGCAGTCAAGCAACTCACCCATCGGGGGGTGACCATCAGAGAGGACTGTTTGTTAGTTCTGGAACGTATTCCAAATGCGTAAATCAATACCACCCTGTCCACCGGTTTGGCCCCAAAAGACCTAGAACGTGCACTTAGCGCTCACAGCACACTGCCCAATAGTCAGGTCCCTGACGGAATTCACGAATGCTCCCATTCTCTCCCCAAAGGCTCACTCCGAGGCCACAACAGGTAAGATCGCTTTCCCAGTCCATCCCATTTCTACAGAAGCACGAACCAAGGATTTCCAACTCCGCACTCAGGTTGCTCAGAACCTGCGCGACTATTTCCTCAGTGCATCAGAGGCGGGGATTCTTGCGCGAATACGGACTCCCGTCCTGACAGATGACACGCGAGGTACCCGACAGACAGTGCATTGTCTGTCAGAGCTCACCAAAGCTCCATTCACAAATTATTGTCGGGATTCTTGATCGACGCAGCTCAGTGGAGATACCAAATTCGACTTCAGACGCTGGACAAGCTGGCCCCAAAATCCGTTCGGACAGCCTTCTTAGCAGGGTAAGTATTTTAACCTCAACTAATCACCGACGAGGCGATCTTACAGGTTTTTCAGGCGCTGGAAACTTTCCGTAGCAGGGCAGAGGTCCTCTCCTTTATGGGTCCCTCCACTTCAGGTTTCGTTGCCCCAGCAGCCCCGGTGACTCGGAGACCCCCGCAACACCGGAAAGAGGCCGACCCCCGGGAACCGCCTCGCGCACTGGACCAAGGGCACGCCTTTCGTCAAACGCATCCTTTCCACAGGCCTCTCCTGGAGATGGACGCCACGACCCCCTCCGCTCGATTACACGGTCTCTCACAGACAACACGAGGACGTTCGAAAACCCCTCGTATCGGACTTCCTGCGCAAAGGCATTGTCAAGGCGGTGACAACCGGCTTTCGTATCTAGTATCTTTAAGGTCCCCAAGGCTTCGGGAGGAGATCGCCTGGTGATCGACCTCTCCAAACTCAACAGATACATCCCGGTATCCACGTTCCGCATGTCCAACCCGCAGCGCAAACGGGCAGTACTGAAGCCCCCTCTCTGGTTCGTCACGTTGGATATCAAGGACGCCATCCCGCACGTACTAATTCATCCCAGGTTCCAAAAGTTCCTGGCCTTCAAGCTATAAGCCCAACTATTTTTTTTGTGACCCTTTCATTCGGCCTCAACCTGGGACCAATAATCTTTACAACGGTCGCGAAGCCACCCCTTCGCTTACTCCACCAGCAAAGGATAGATGCGGCTTTCTACATCGACGTCTGGCTACTCTGGGCACCGACAGCACATCACTGCCGGCGCAACACCCAGACGGCCTGCAACCTTCTCCTCAAGCTAGGATTTCACGTCCACCTGGGGAAGTCTATTCTAAAACTCAACCAGCAGATCGACTTCTTGGGGGTTACACTCAACGGAGAGGCCGGGCCCATCGCACCAACCTTACGGCACATCAACCGCTGCAGGGACACGGTCACGGAGATACTTTCCCACGGAACCCTCTCGCTCCCAACAGCATCTGAGTTTCATCGGCATAATACATTTCCTCACCTTACCTACGCCATGCTCGCCACTTCTTCAACGAGGCGGTGCTCGCAGCACGCTCCGTGCACCTTTCCCGCAAGCCCTGCCGTCTCAACAATACCTACCGCCGAGCAGCGCAGCACTGAAGCAGCGAGACCTTCCATCATTCCCCTGTCCCGTTCGTAATGCCTCCAACGGAGCACCTGCAGTGGACGGATGCATCGGACAAAGCGTGGGGGGCCGACCAACAGTCATACGGCCGCTGGTCTCAATTGGAACGCAATCTCCATATTACGTCGAAGGAATCGCTGGCCATCGTACATGCTCTGGGTGCACGAGCTCATTGGCACCACACTACAGTCCGCGTGTTGTCCGACTACAGGGCGACGGTAGCCATGGTGAACCACTTGGGCTCCAGCAAGGCCCCGGCGTTGCAGAAGTTTGGAGCACAGCTCCTGCAGATCCTCCAGCGCCGTCACCTTTCTCTCCTCGCGACCTACCTTCCCAGATTGCAGAATGTTTGGGCCGATCAGCTCTTACGTCTTCTACCGGTAGAAATGGAGTAGGCACTGACGCCTCAATGCTACTCCCGCCTCTCTACCCTGCGCGGGACCATGCAAATCGACCTCTTCGCGCATCCGGGGAACCACAAACTCAAACTTTTTTCAGCTCCGTTTCCTCACCCGCGAGCGGCTTTAATGGATTCTCGCCAATGCGACTGGAATCAGTGGAGGGAAATATATCTGTTCCCTCCATACAACCTGATCCCCCAAGTGCTCCACAAGCTTAAGACGTAACGCTACAGCGGCGTCCTCGTGGTCCCCGACCACCCCAACGCACTGTGGTCGCTCACGGTTGTCGTGTCTTTCAGCGAAATCTCGTTCGCCCTCGACGTATCCCAACGCATCAAAGGCAGGGAGGTGCCTCTAACATCACGACCCTTCTCGCGTTATCTCGCATTCAAAATTGTAAAAACTGTGCTCACGATCAAATTCAATAGATCGCTGGCGACCACCTTAGTTAACACGCACAGACAGTCCACACAACGCCAATACCAAAGCGTCTGGGCTCGTTTCCATGCGTAGCTACGCGCCAAGAAGGCGCAGTTCATCAACCATGCTACCCTCTTAACGTTCCTTAACTACGTAGACAAGCAGAAGTGGTTTAATCCTCTTACAGTTTTGGTTTACAGAAATGCGCTCCACTTGCCTCTCTTCCATGGTTTTGGCGTCACGCCTCACGAGGCGATATTCAAGGAACTGGCTAAGACCCAGTTTCACGAGAACCCACCACAACGACGTTTCGTGCCGCAGTGGGCGCTCGAGCCGGTTCTCGACATGCTCGCCTCTCCTCGCTTCTATACTCAGACGACGTCAATATTGACGTCGCGCTAGCAGCAGGAAACAGGGTCTCTGAGATTGCAGCCATGCCACGCACGGGACTACATTTCTCCATGAACCTTCCATGCGTGCTCATACTGACCGCTGACAAGTTCCTGTACAAAAACCAGACCCTCACCCACACGCCACCGCCCATCACTATCACCTCACTGCTGCCGGATGGCCGGGCACACCGCCTGTGCCCTATGACCGCACTCAGAGCCTTCGTAGCACGATGTCCGTCGAATAATAATTTTTCATTCATCCATCCTACTTCAGGCAAGCCACTCAAGGCGTCATCGGTGGGGCATTACATTTGATCGCTTATCAATAAGACCACACCGCATGCCTTCACTAAAGCTCACGATGTCCGAAATTATGCCTCGTCTCTCGCTTGGACGCGTGGAGTCCAGCTTCAAGACACATCCAAGGCGTTTTGGAAGTCGCCCCACGTGTTCGTGCACAAGTACCTCTTTACAGTGGAGAAGCCAATCGACCTTGCGTCTCTTTAGGAACCAGGTAGATAGTCCTTCTCGCTTCCTAGGTTTAGGATATCGCAGCCGCTAAATGCCAGAAACTCCTTTACAAATCACAGAATATGTATATAATTATCTTACCCAGTCATTCGGAGACCCTCAACGCGAAGATTTTCAAGTCACGGATTACCAAATATGCATTTACTTTATCCTACTCACAGCACTACTCTGTTACCATGGGAACAATGATGCACATTGTTGTAACTTGGATATTTTGGATTAAATGGCCACTACCCGACTGTTCACCCACTCTCATACTGGAGGGCAATATGTTTTGTTTACGTAACTACTCGTTGGTTGCTCATACGCCCAGCCCGTATATTAATTTTGCCGCATTGAGCAAGTAGGTTAACTGCCGTTGAAACGACGCCATATTTGTATTGTACTGGCAAATGAATGCAGTCATTACCACCATTAATACAAATGCGTCATCATATCCTTACACGGCATGGGCTTCTTTGGAAACACCCAGTTTAAGATGCAGCAGATCCATCCACTTTCTGTGCTCTTCTGGCATCCGCCAGCTTGCGCTAAATGATGGTATTTTCTATGCTACATCTATGGCTCTTATGAAGTGAAAGAGAAAATAACTTTTGTGATCCCGATTCTCTCGATAAAAAGCTATTTCTCTGTAATGGAGTATGAGCCATAGGGGGCCTTCTCCTCTCCCTGCTATCTTAAACGCAATACCGTTTCCTTAAACGAAAGCAGCTTTTGCCAGCTCTCGTGAATGATAGGGTAAGGCAGGCCTTCCTTATATAGGTAAGGGGGGAAGGGGATCAACCGGCACTCCCGACCAAGCGGGCCCGGTTGCCATTTTGGAACCAAGCGGTGTCACGAAGCCATTCTTGGTCAAACAGGAAAACTTTGGAAATTTGAAGAATTTGGAAAATTTCGAATTTCCGAAAAAAGTGAGAAAACACAAAGGTCTAAACCTGTCGAAAACTACTTCTGACGAATATTATCAAGATTCTCTTGTAAATACGTCTCTGTAATGTTTCCTCATCAAGATTCATTCGAGTAATGACCAGAAGCGCAATGATACACATATGGCTCTTACTACATGACAGAAAAATAGCTTGTTTCTCGAGAATTTAGATAACAAAAGTTATATTATTGATCCCGTCTCCCTGCATCACTTAAGCCATGCTCCTCAAACATTCCATCTCCTAAAAATTCAACATTCTTCTCTTTTCTGCTCTCACCTTCCCAAGTCTTAACTCCGTAGAGCACAGTAAAGACAACTAAACCGTTATACAACCATCTCTTTGCTTCCATCCCCAGCATCCTACAGCTCATTACACTCTTCCGTGCACCGAACACTGTACACCCTTCCTACACTCGCGACTTCACTTCAGTTTCCTCTAGTTCAGTCTTCCTCACATGGGAGCACAGTTAATCAGAACACTGAACTTCCTCCAATAACTTCTTTATACTTCGTAATAATGGTTTTAGGAGAACGTTAAACCAATACATGTTCCATTTGCTTCATACAGCTCTTTTTATTGCTGGTAATAGTCCTGACTCCATTTGCTTCATACAGCTCTTTTTATTGCTGGTAATAGCCCTGACTCCATTTGCTTCATTCAGCTCTTTTTATTGCTGGTAATAGCCCTGACATGGAAATGGGCGCTGTTCTGCTAGATCAGGCGCCACTGCAACTCTCCACGCTGCATCGCCCGCCCGCTTATTATCAGGAACCGCACAGTGGGATACAATCTAGCAAGAGCGAACATTTTTATCTCTTGGCGACTAGAACATTAGCCAGCGCATGATTGCCGAAACAAAACAGAGGTAATTCTTGAAGGTCTCAAGAGTCTGAAGCGCGCTAAGCGAGTCTCTTAAGAATGTAAATATTGCCACGGAGAGAGAGTCATCAATAGCCGCAAGTTAATCAGTGGAACATGACGGTGATGGCGGGAATCTTCCAAATGACGGCGCGTTCGGAGAGTTCCACCGCACAGCTCACAGCTATCAACGTGTTAATTTTCCACATGAGCTGAAAAATAGCAAGAAGATTTCGGGGTGCAACATCTGCCCCTCGGTCACTATAATAGCGAGGGCAAATTATATTTTCTGGTAGACGCCAGACATCGCATCTCACGGGAGAGAATCCACCGACACGTGGTATATTAAAATCAGTAGCGACGAGCTCAATACGTTGCGTGAAGCTCGAGGAGGGAGTTAGACATAAGGGAACTGCCGCATTGCGGTTTATGTAGGAGAAGTTGGGCTGGCCAGAATGGGCAAGGACAAGGGTGGAGTGCAGCATTATGGACTGGTTCTACTGTTTTGAGGATATTGGACTTTGCGGAGCCGCAGACACCGCATCCACAGTCCAGTTTAGACCGGATGAGCCCGTGGTAAAGGAGTAATGATCTGAAGAACGATCCGCTGAATGATCAGATGATAAGTGCTGACTTTTTTTAGTTTTTGTATACGGTATTTACAAGTTTGTTTCTGGTCGAATATTCCTCATAGAAAGCAAACTGTTTGTAGAAATGACATCATTCGACTATAGAGTCCCAGGTCCGGTTCTGTGTATGTGCATGGCCGATGGATGTTACCTTGTCATTATATTTAGGTAAACACCTGGGTAGTATCACTAGTACAGCGTAGAGTCAAAGTCGCTGCTCATGTCGCTGCTCATGTCAATGTTATGCACAGATCCCACAGGAGGTACAGTAACTCCCAATGTGCTGAGGTAATATGCTCCCAGCATTCCTTGGGTAGCAACAAGAAGCGTTCACACTCTACCTGCCCTGCTCCAACCCCAAAGATTCGCAATTATCCCTTACGGTGCCGAAAACAATTTCACCCAAATACCTGCTGAGGGGAAGATAAAGAGAGATGAAACGGGGACCACAAGCATGATTTTTACACTCAGTGTAGGGAATCTCAAGCATGAGAACAGCAGAAATTGGAAAAATTAAACAAAATGTCAGAAAAAGGTTGCATGGACTTGAACATAATGTGAACTTCATTACAGGATTATATCTAGGCAAAGTTTCTTAATAAGTTCTATAAATCAAATTTAAACTAAGGTTAAACCTGAATAATCATGTAATATTTCTGTTAATCTGGGCTAACATGTGGAGAAAACTGAACTAGTGGAAACTGAAGTGAAGGCGCGAGTGAAGGAGGGATGTAAAGTGTTGGGTGCACTGAAGAGTGTAATGAGCTGTAGGACGTTGGGGATGGAAGCAAAGAGAGGGCTGTATGAGGGTGTTGTTGTCCCAACTGTACTCTACGGAGCCGAGGCTTGGAGGGTGAGAGCAGAGGAGAGAAGAAGGTTGAATGTTTTCGAGATGAAGTGTCTGAGGAGCATGGCTGGAGTAACGCTGAGAGACCGGATCACCAACGAAGTGGTTCGAATCAGAACAGGGATGGTGAAAAAGTTGGAGAACAGAGTGGATTCGCGTGTATTGAGATGGTTCGGGCACATGGAGAGAATGG
>SDVV010036932.1:0-10895 GCA_016164225.1 Gammarus roeselii
ATAATACACATTCATATGTGCACACACATACCTGCATATATGGATGACAATTAGTATAGTTATTAAATTATTATTAAAACCTTTACATCAATCATCTGGCAATGGGTTTTCATTTTTCAAAATAGTACACATAAAACTTATTGTTGTGGACACTATTTGAATTAACGTAAACGAAAATACAATTCGAAATTGGCCGCTGGATCTGATTTCATGTGACAGATTGTAAATTATAATATTATAATAAATGATCGACAGCCAACTTCTTATTTGAGGCAAGAATCAGGAATGCCTGGCACGAAATCATGGGGTGGGGCGATCACGAAATACATGGGGTCGGGAAAATTACGAAATACATAGGATTGGGAAAACCGCCAACACATGGGGCAAGAAATCCTGAGAACATGGGGTTGAGAAGTCGAAATGCGCAAACACATTGCAAAGATGGGGTAGGATATGACTACTATTTGGTAGATTCAGATCTAACTGCTTAATGCCACATAATTTTCAAAGCATCGTTTTGGATAGGTTAAGCTTTGCCAAACCTGGAAAACTGGGCTGGGATGCTGTTAATTGGAGAACTCCAGTAACTAAATACTATCCTAGAATACTATCCTAGAATACTATCCTGAATACTATCCTGAATATTATCCTAGAACTCCAGTAACTGAATACTATCCTTAAGTCGTTTCTACCTAAAACCAGATCATATTTCTATAGTCTTCTTTTGAGCCATCAAATTGCACACGCTACTGAGGAAGTGCTGTCCGAACTGTGCCCAGGGCATGGCATCAATGAACACTGATTTATTGCATTAGCGATTGATGATATTCTATTTCAATACTTAGAATAGAAATGTGTGGATATTAACAAACTAGAACTCACACATTTATCCATGCATGTGTTCTTCGTGTTCATGGAATATGTTCAGCTATTCAGTATGTGATGCTGTATGTTCTAATATTTATTCAATTCGAAAAGAACAACGATAAAATTTAGGATTGTTGTCAAATCATCAAACTAAATAATTGTAATGCATATTATTATATCATTAGATGATACGCGAATTGTAGCGTTGCATTAATTTCGACCAAGGCAAGAAACTATTCCCCTGTTGACAAACTCTTATATCGATCTAATATAATATTTCAGTAGCCACATGTTATTTTCAAAGTGAAGCAAAAAACTTCTTATATGTTTTGGCAAGCACAGATATCTTCTTCAAATTTTTTTGCTGGGAGCCAGACAAGCGTCAACATTCGATCTTGTGGAGGAATTCAAGCGTCTCTCTTTGAAAGCATTTTTATCATCAGCTAAGCCCCAATATTACATTGGCAAGGTGTGAAGGGCGACGTAGACCCTACCCTGGACGGCGCTGATCTAGTGTTGGTTCTGGAGCAGAGGGGCGTCCCTCGGTCTCCCGTTACCAATTACAGGGCGCGGACTGCTTGTTTACACCGGCAACACTTCCTTCGGAGCCGCGGCCACATCGTGTACTCCTCCACCACACCGCCAGATGTCGCTATTAAAGTAATGGCACTAGAGAGTCGGCAACGCTAGCCTCTCATAGAGAGGGAGGGGGTGTTGAGCGGATCAGTATTTTTTTAAAACAAGGGTTTGTGATATTTAGGATGGTAAGTTTCAATATTTTATCTTAAATATATGAATAAATATAGATTTTTATATATTTCACGATTTTGCTTCACAAATGCATAACTGTAGAAATTAGAACCCAAAATTTTTAGCTTGTCTTTCCATCTATACTTTTCCATCTTCGAAAGCCTCATCAACAGAAGGACGAGTATTCATCATTGCTACTCTATAAATATTGACAATTAACCAAACCATTGGCTCTAAAGTCCTGAAACACTTCCATGGGAGAGGTGCTGGAACCCAATGTCATTGTAGTACAGTACTCCTAGAGAACATCTGTACACAGAATGAAGATAAGCTAGTAAACTGGAGTCTTTTACTGTAGTTCAAGTGAAGGTAAATTTGAGTACTATTAGAGCAGAGAATTTCCTCAGTTACGAGACGCTCTTCTGTATTTTCAATTAGGCCGTGGTATTGAAGTTTTGACTTCTTTCTTATCGGCTTTCCTGACGAGCAGTGGTGGCACGAGATGGTGGCCCTACTTGGCGAGTGGTGGCACGACATTTAGGCTCAACCTGACGCGTAGTGGTGGCACGACATTTGGGCCTAACCTGACGAGTAGTGGTGGCACGACATTTAGGCTCAACCTGACGAGTAGTGGTGGCACGACATTTAGGCTCAACCCGACGAGCAGTGGTGGCACGACTTTTAGGCTCAACCTGACGAGCCGTGGTGGCATCAAATGGAGGTCCAACCTGACAAGCAGTGGTGGCACGACATTTAGGCTCAACCTGACTAGTAGTGGTGGCACGACATTTCGGCTCAACCTGACTAGTAGTGGTAGCACGACATTTAGGCTCAACCTGGCGAGCTGTGGTGGCACCGAATGGAGGCCCAATTAATGCGAACTATCATTTTGTCAACTTGATACAAATGCCCTGATAAGTTACATTTAACCACGGTGTCATGCATTTGGGCACAGTGTCATGCATTTGGCCACAGTGTCATGCATTTGACCACAGTTACATGCATTTGGCCTCAGTGTCATGCATTTGGCCACAGTGTCATGATTTGGCCACAGTGTCATGCATTTGGCCACAGTGTTATGCATTTGGTCACAGTGTCTTGCATTTGGCCACAGTGTCCTTCATTTGGCCACAGTGTTATGCATTTGGTCACAGTGTCTTGCATTTGGCCACAGTGTTATGCATTTGGTCACAGTGTCTTGCATTTGGCCACAGTGCCATGCATTTGGCCACAGTTTCATGCATTTGGTCACAGTGTCATGCATTTGGCCACAGTGTCATGCATTTGGCCACAGTGTCATACATTTGGTCACAGTGTCGTGCATTTGGCCACAGTGTCATGCATTTGTCCACAGTGCCCTGCATTTGAACACAGTGTCATGCGTATGACCACAGTGTCATGGATGTGGCCAGAGTGTCATGTATTTGACCACAAGGTCATGCATTTGGCCACAGTGTCATGTATTTGGCCACAATGTCATGTTTTTGGCCACAGTGTCATGTATTTGGCCACAAGGCCATGCATTTGGCCACAGTTTCATGCATTTGGCCACAGTGTCATGCATTTGTCCACAGTGTCCTGCATTTGAACACAGTGTCATGCATTTAGCCTCAGTTTCATGCATTTGCCTACAGTGTCGTGCATTTGGCCAAAGTGTCATGCATTTGGTCTCAGTGTCATGAATTTTAACACAGTGTCATTCATTTGGCCACAGTGTCATGCAATTGGTCATGGTGTCATGCATTTGGCCGCAGTGACAGGCATTTGGCCACAGTGTCATGCGTATGATCACAGTGTCATGGATGTGGCCACAATGTCATGTATTTGACCACAAGGTCATGCATTTGGCCACAGTGTCATGCATTAGGCCACAGTGTGATGCATTTGGCCACAGTGTTATTCATTTGGCCACAGTGTCATGCATTTGGCCACAGTGTTATGCATTTGGCCACAGTCACATGCATTTGGCTCCAGTGTCATGCATTTGGCTGCAGTATCATGCATTTGGCCACAATATTATGCATTTGACCATAGCGTCGCATTTGGCTACAGTGTCATGCATTTGGTATGTGTCATGCATTTGGCCACAGCGTCATGCATTTGGTCACAGTGTCATGCATTTGGCCACAGTGTCATGCATTTGGCCACAGTGTCATGCATGTGGCCACAGTGACCTGCATTTGGCCACAGTGTCATGCATTTGCCCACAGGGTCATGCATTTGGATACAGTGTCATGCATTTGGCCACAGTGTCATGTATTCGTCCACAAGGTCATGCATTAGGCCACAGTGTGATGCATTTGGCCACAGTGTTATTCATTTGGCCACAGTGTCATGCATTTGGCCACAGTGTTATGCATTTGGCCACAGTGTTATGCATTTGGCCACAGTGTCATGCATTTGATCACAGTGTCGTGGATTTGGCCACAGTGTCATGCATTTGACCACAATGTCATGCATTTGGCTACAGTGTCATGATTTTGGCCACAGTGTCATGCATTTGGGGACAGTGTCATGCTTTTGGCCACAGTGTCATGCATTTAACCACAGTGTCATGCATTTGGCTACAGTGTCATGAATTTGGCCACAGTGTCATGCATTTGGCCACAGTGTCATGCATTTGGCCTCAGTGTCATGTTTTTGGCAACAGTGTCATGCGTTTGGCCACAGTGAAGATGATTTTTCACGATAATAACAATATAAGAAAAAACATAGTTTAAGAGACACTCAGTTCTGTCATCGTCATGATGTATTTTTGGAGCTATTAAATCACGAGTCCGATATTTTCTTCTCTCCAGAAACTGTCTCACCATGTTCCTTTACTCGTTACATAAATGAGACAATCACATAACAGTGATCTTCATATCAAAGCCCTCTTCGGAAATTGATACAAAATAAAATCTGTATATAAGAAAATGTAGCTCACGTTCCTGAAATATAACCATTCACACACTCAGGATGAATCAAGAGAGGAACCCTACCCCACACGAGATCTGACTGAGTCTTCCTGGCTCAATACCGCCATCACACGGCACTTTCCTCATCGAAATGCCTGCACAGGGACTCACGGATGTTGGTTTACAGCAGCGTGCTGTATTTTAAGTCGCGAAACCCATTATTTTCATCCAAATGATCAATAATTTCTCAGGTAGGCTCCCAATTTCGAGACATCATCACCGACCGCCTCCTGCCCATGCGCTCATTACCACCGAAACAAAGGTAGCGATACCTCGGCATTTCCTGCACTACCTGACATGGGAACTAAGGGACGACGGACCCGAAAGGCTGACTTATTGAAAGCAAACGGCTCTGGTGGTGCCGTATGAGACGGTGGAGGAATTTGTAACTGAT
The DNA here is from genome assembly GCA_016164225.1 of Gammarus roeselii. NCBI lineage: Eukaryota > Metazoa > Arthropoda > Malacostraca > Amphipoda > Gammaridae > Gammarus > Gammarus roeselii. The sequence continues at coordinate 4,969 of SDVV010036932.1, forward strand.
AATACACTCTGATATTTACCTACACCCACCTATACCCACTTTTACGCACGCAAACACACCTGTACCCACCTTGTGTTGATTGGTGCTAGGTTGACTTATTGCAAGGAGACGGACCTGTTGGTGCAGTCTGCATGCGAGGGAGAACAACAGCTGTTCTCTGTGTGACGTCATCGTTCGTGCCGCATTTCAGGTCACCGCTGAAAAACATTGCAGGGAAATCACAACTCTTCCGTCACAGTGATTACTTGAATTGTGATCATTTTGAAGAAACCAATTTTGTTTATCAATGTTTCAAAGCAGAATGAATCTAAATGCCCTAATATCTATATGTTAAACATGTAAATACTACATAACGTACTCTTATCCTACAGCAATTTCATCATTACTGAGAGTTTTTGAACAGTAATGATGTCTACTCTTAAAAAAATTATAACCCATGCTCGTAGATTTTTTCATTAGGCCTATCACATGAGCTGACTTGGAATAATACTTGTATTGAAACGTAGTCTTAGGAGCAGTAACAATAAGTAGCAGACATCATCATTGTTATTAGGCAGTCTCTGTGAGCGGCATCATATGTTAGTGTAAATCGTTGATACGCTTTGAAGAACACACATTCCGCTCTTCAATTAATCACCTTGGATCACCGAGCATTTTATTAACCCATTAAGACGTAATTCTTTTATGTAATTACATCATCTAATTATTTTTTTCTTATATTAAGCTTACGGAATCCAATTTTTTCTACATTAAAATTATTTGCTTTTAATTAAAGTGCGGTAAAAGTTGGTTCGTAATAAAATATATTTATTTTTTACGTATATTGAGTGTTAAAAAATGTAACAGCCTTAGCATTGTTGATTTTATTTCATAAATATACTTTTTAGATTTCATTACTCACATTCTAGGTCGCCGTAGAACATAATTCAGATACAAATATAATGATTTCTTAATTCGTTTTCGTTCATGCTGTGGGATGGACGAACATTAGTTAGTAAGAGATTTTTCCGCAACAGCGCTCAGGTACGACCATTGAAGGCACTCAGGTACGACCATTGAACGCACTCAGGTACGATCATTGAACGTACGCAGGTACGACCATTGAATTCACTCAGGTACGACCATTGAACGCATTCAGGTGCGATCATTGAACGCACTCAGGTACGACCATTGAACGCCCTCAGGTACGACCATTGAATGCACTCAGGTACGACCATTGAACGCACTCAGGTACGACCCTTGAACGCACTCAGGTACGACCATTAAATGCACTCAGGTACGACCATTGAATGCACTCAGGTACGACCATTGAACGCACTCAGGTACGACCATTGAAAGCACTCAGGTACGATCATTGAACGCACTCAGGTACGACCCTTGAACGCATTCAGGTACGACCATTGAACGCACTCAGGTACGACAATTAAATGCACTCAGGTACGACAATTGAACGCACTCTGGTACGAAAAATGAGCGTACTTAGGTACGACCATTGAACGCACTCAGGTACGACCATTGAACGCACTCAGGTACGACCCTTGAACGCACTCAGGTACGACCCTTCAACGCACTCAAGTACGACCATTGAACGCACTCTGGTACGACCATTGAACGCACTCAGGTACGACCACTGAACGCACTCAGGTACGATCGTTAAACGCACTCTGGTACGACCATTGAACGCGCTCAGGTACGACCATTGAACGCACTCAGGTACGACCATTAAACGCATTTAGGTACGACCACTGAACGCGCTCAGCTACGAACAATGAACTCACTCAGGTACGACCATTGAGCGCACTCTGGGACGACCATTGAATGCACTCTGGTACGACCATTGAACACACTCTGGTACGAACATTAAATGCACTCAGGTACGACCATTGAACGCACTCAGGGACGACCGTTGAACGCACTCAGGTACGACCATTGAACGCATTCAGGTACAATCATGAACGCACTCAGGTAACCCTTGACCGCACTCAGGTAACCCTTGACCGCACTCAGGTACGACCATTGAACGTACTTAGGTGCGACAATTGAACGCACTCTGGTACGACCAATGGACGCACTCAGGTACGACCATTTAACGCACTCAGGAACGGCCATTTAACGCACTCAGGTACGATCATTGAACGCACTCAGGTACGACCCTTGAACGCACTCAGATACGACCCGTGAACGCACTCAGGTACGACCATTGAACGCACTCTGGTACGACCATTGAGCGCACTCAGGTACGACCATTAAACGCACTCAGGTACGACCATTGAACGCACTCAGGTACGACCATTGAACGCACTAAGGTACGACCATTAAATGCACTCAGATACAACCATTGAACGCACTCAGGTACGACCATTAAACGCACTCAGGTACGACCATTAAATGCATTCAGGTACGACCATTAAACACACTCAGGTACGACCATTGAATACACTCTGGTACGAGCAATAAACGCACTCAGGTACGACCATTGAACGCACTCAGGTACGACCATTAAACGCACTAAGGTACGACCATTAAATGCACTCAGGTACAACCATTGAACGCACTCAGGTACGACCATTAAACGCACTCAGGTACGAACATTAAATGCATTCAGGTACGACCATTAAACACACTCAGGTACGACCATTGAACCCACTCAGGTACGACCATGGAACGCACTCAGCTACAACCATCGAACGTATTCAGGTACGACTGTTGAACGCGCTCAGGTACGACCATTGAACGCACTCAGGTACGACCGTTGAACGCACTCAGGTACGACCATTGAACGCTCTCAGCTACGACCATTGAACGCACTCAGCTACGACCATTGAACGCACTCAGCTACGATCATTGAACGCACTCTGGTACGACCATTGAATGCACTCAGGTACGACCATTGAACGTCCTCGGGTACGTACATAGACCGCACTCAGCTACATCCATTGAACGCACTCATGTACAACCATTGAACGCACTCAGGTTAAACCATTGAACGCACTCAGCTACAACCATTGAACGCACTCTGGTACAACCATTGAACGCACTTAGGTAAGACCATTGAACGCACTCAGCTACTACCATTGAACGCACTCAGCTACAACCATTGAACGCACTCTGGTACAACCATTGAACGCACTTAGGTAAGACCATTGAACGCACTCAGGTACGACCGTTGAACGCACTCAGGTACGATCATTGAACGCACTCAACTACGACCATTGAACGCACTCATCTACGATCATTGAACGCACTCAGCTACGACCATTGAACGCTTCCTGGTACGACCATTGAACGCACTCAGGTACGACCATTGAACGCACTCAGGTACGAACATTGAACGCACTCAGAGACGACCATTAAACGCACTCAGGTACGACCATTGAACGCACTCAGGTACGATCGTTGAACGCACTCAGCTACGACCATTGAACGCACTCAGGTACAACCGTTGAACGCACTCAGGTACGACCATTGAACGCACTCAACTACGACCATTGAACGCACTCATCTATGACCATTGAACGCACTCAGCTACGACCATTGAACGCTTCCTGGTACGACCATTGAACGCACTCAGGTACGACCATTGAACACACTCTGGTACGACCATTGAGCGCACTCATGTACGACCATTGAACGCACTCAGGTACGACTATTGAACGCACTCAGGTACAACCATTAAACGCACTCAGGTACGACCATTGAACGCACTCAGGTACGATCGTTGAACGCACTCAGGTACGACCATTAAACGCACCATGAAATGAATCATTTTCATAATCTGCTGATTTTTTACCAAATGTTGAATTCATTTACAAACATGTGCTATTGCTAAATGCCTATTATGAAACTACAATTATTTTCGGAACTAACACTCTTAAATGTAGCAGATTCGTAGAAATGATGTTGTATTTTTGGACCCTTTTACGCTGATAGCCTTGTTGGGACGAGTGTGGGACACAGCGTGGCTGCAAGGAAGTAACAGGGAATCATATTAAAATTTTATAAAATTGTGAATTTGGGAAGTGTTGAACGAACAGAATTTGTTTGTTCATTTGAGATAGTTATTTGACTCCCAAGTGAGAGTCAAATAGATATTTCACTCTCACTTCTGCAACAAACACAAATGATACGTATAAAAGGACTGGCAATAGTGCAATACTTAGTGTCACACCGCCAAATATTATCTTGGCACCTGTAATCAATGAACAGAAATTTATTCTTCCAAAAAATATTACGTTGAATTCAGCAAAGGTCAAGGGAAAGTTCCACTGTGAAATTATGTTCCGCAGTATCGATGATGATGAAATGTGTTCCTCTTGGAATAGATTCCTTGACCGACTACTTCCACTGCCTATGGAGGACGACGACAAATCCGTCGTCGATCTCGCACTCCTGGATAGAGCTCTCGGCCTGCCTAAACAGTACATCCAAGAACTACAGGCACTCACCAATATTTGATCCATCAATTTCATGGGAAACAGTAGCGGCGCGCCTATCAGGCCTACAGCCAGCCGGTCTTCATTAGACGGCGATAGTGTCTTGGGCGGCAGACCATCTATCTTGCCGGCACTCGGTGCCCAGCGGGATACTAGGGCTGGCCACCGAGGCGGGGTACTAGGGCTGGGCACCGGGGCGGGATACTAGGGCTGGCCACCGAGGCGGAGTGCTAGGGCTGGACACAGGGTAGGGTACTATTGCTGGGCACCAGGGTTCAAGTGTTAGGCCCGGGGCAGAGTGCTAGGGTTGGGCATCGAAACAGGGTACAATAAACTGGGAACCGAAATATGGTACTAGGGCTGGACACCGAAACAGAGTACTATAGACTGGGAACCGGAAGACGGTACTAGGGCTGGGCACCGGGGCGGGATACTAGGGCTGGCCACCGAGGCGGAGTGCTAGGGCTGGACACCGGGTAGGGTACTATTGCTGGGCACCAGGGTTCAAGTGTTAGGCCCGGGGCAGAGTGCTAGGGTTGGGCATCGAAACAGGGTACAATAAACTGGGAACCGAAATATGGTACTAGGGCTGGACACCGAAACAGAGTACTATAGACTGGGAACCGGAAGACGGTACTAGGGCTGGGCACCGGGGCGGGATACTAGGGCTGGCCACCGAGGCGGAGTGCTAGGGCTGGACACCGGGTAGGGTACTATTGCTGGGCACCAGGGTTCAAGTGTTAGGCCCGGGGCAGAGTGCTAGGGTTGGGCATCGAAACAGGGTACAATAAACTGGGAACCGAAATATGGTACTAGGGCTGGACACCGAAACAGGGTACTATAGACTGGGAACCGGAAGACGGTACTAGGGCTGGGCACCGAAACGGGGTACTATAGACTGGGCACCGAAAGATGGTACTAGGGCTGGGCACTGATGCGGGGTACAAGCCCTGGGAAACTTTCCGGTGAGCTTTAGGATGCTTTCTTTTGGGCTTAATAACTATTTGGTGTTCATTTATGATCTGCACAAAAAGCGAAAAGCCCTCAACTTTTCTAACTAAGCAAGTTGACCGATGAAATTTTAAAAGAAATGTCACAGTTCCCCCATGGCTCAATAACTCTTGGACGACGGTATCCCTCGTTTAGATGCGGGGTAGAGGGGGTAAAGAAATGCATGCAGGGATCGACAAAAAAAAATCAATAATGCAACTCATGTAACGTATGATTTAGAGGGATCAACTGTAACACATGTTACGCATGATTTAGAGGGATCAACTGTAACACATGTAACGTATGATTTAGAGGGATCAACTGTAACACATGTAACGTATGATTTAGAGGGATCAACTGTAACACATGTAACGTCTGATTTAGAGGGATCAGCTGTAACACATGTAACGTATGATTTAGAGGGATCAGCTGTAACACATGTAACGTTTGATTTAGAGGGATCAACTGTACCACATGTAACGTTTGATTTAGAGGGATCAACTG
>SDVV010036933.1:0-10895 GCA_016164225.1 Gammarus roeselii
AATTACAAAATCCCCCAGCAAGGGGTAGGGGGGTGGCCGACGGCAAGGCGCACCTCACACTCTCTTACTCACATTTGCGCACCTTAGCCCTTTGGCGATAAAGGGTCCGGCCGAGAACCCCGCAACACACCCTCCGGGTCATGAGTGCAGTTCGAGGTCAGTGTCGGCAGTAGGGCCCGACAGCGTGACTGGTTTACCCCTGCCGCGTCTTGATAACCGCCCTCCCCCTCCCGCATACGATCATCCCGCCTCTCAACGATGTGCCTCGGACAAGAAAGCACATCAGGGCGGCGTCAAAACTCATCTGTTCACAATCATTCTCCACTCACGCCTATCCAGTGCACGCTCTCTCGCTACCTCCACACTCAGGTCTCTCCTTCGTAACTCCTGCTTCACACCATCTATACACCCAAACTTAGGTAAGTATCAATACTTGAAATATTTGAAGTAGTTATCATTATTTGAAGAATCGATATTGGGAGTATCGATACTCGGAATATTGATTTCTGAAGCATAAACATTGGAACCATCAAAAATTAAAACATCCATATTTTGAATGACGAAATAATTTAGCACGTGTTCCAATAGTAAAATCCCCGCTTCCCAATGGCGCGGTCCACTTTGAGCTTAGAGTAAACTCTATAATATTATAGGTAATTTATTGCGAAAAACGCTCGAAATTCAAATTGGAACAGAAGCAATCTTGTCCATTTTTGACACGTGACTAATTTTTCCCATACTTTATTCATCACCTGAAACCGTTCTGGCACTGGACGTCAAACCAGTAGCCAGTGCTGCATCAAGTCATCGTCCGTCTCTGGGATTGTTTCGACTCCAGGCATGTTCAGGTCAATACAATTTGTAGGAAGAGGTCATACAGGTTTTCAATTCACAATGAGCAAAGACACAGTGGTCCTCAAGGATGGAGGTAATATGAATATGATCAATTCAGATTTCAGCTAAGAGGTTGGTTTCTCGAAGGTAACCGAGAAGCGGCTCCGCGCTCAATTGCCTCCTAAAGAACTTAGTAAGCATTACCTTAGTGTATTAAAAAGTTTGAGGAACCGGCTCCTGGGGAAGTGGGTGTGTCGAAATTCCGTCCAGGTTGGGCATTCTGCTAAGACATATGCTGCCGTTAGAAAAACTAAGCAGTTCGTGCAGTATGGGGGTGGCGACACCTCCGTTAGGTGTCTGTGCGTGAGTCTATGTTCAATTCTCTATCGACTTGCGCGTCTTTGATGGCGCAAAATTAATTTTTAATAGGAACATCAGACCACCACTCCACGTTCCTTCCATTTCGCACAGCTCTTTTCATTGCTGGGTAAAAAAATGTCTTCAAGTGGAAAAGGACTCTGTTCTGCTGGGTCATGCACCACTGCAACTCTTTACATCGCACTATCCACCTGCTCGTTGCCCACAAACCCACAGTGGCCCGAAACTCAGCGCAAGCGGACGTTCTGGTTTCCCGAGGAGAATCGTATAAGCCAGCGCAAGAGTGCTGGAACGATAGGGTGGCAATTGTTGAAGGTCTCTAGGGTTTGTAGCGCGCGAAACGAGTGACCAAAGATTGAAATCTTCAAAAGTAACGGCGCTAAGGGGGCGTCAGCGATGGCCGGAGTTCAGCCGAGAACACTGACGCTGATGCAGGAATCACCTAGCGACGACGCGACCGGAGAGTACCGCTGCATAGCCCACAGCATCGTCATCTTTTGATCCATCAGTGAAGATATGCAAGCTATCAGCGTGATGCCTCTCCGCATGAGCTATAAAAATAGTTTGAAGATTTTGAAGTGCAACATCTGCCCTTCAGCCAGGAAAAAAGTGAAGGTGAAACATATTTACAGATGGGAACTGCATTTCGCGGGACAGGGTCCACCAAGATACACGGCAGCCCAAGATGAGCTTTGAGAAGCTCAATGCGCCGTGAGAAACTCGAGGAGGGAGCCAGATTGGGAAGGAACTGCCGGATTGTGGTATGTGTAGGGAAGGTGGCAGCAAGCTATAATACGTCAACAGAATTGAAGTCGATTTGTTCCCGTCCCAGGGCAAGACAAGGCTCACCATTTTCTCAAAGTATGCTGACGATACGGGAGGAGCAGAAGGCTCCTCAGGCGCAAAGGGCGGCATTGTGAACTGGTTCAAATGATTTGAGAACATTTGGTTTCGCGGAGACGTAGACAACGCTCCCATAGTCCAGTTTGGATCGGATGATAGCGCAATGAAGGCATAATGATGTTGTTCTGTTTGCACCCCACGTGAAGTGCAATAAAATCAGAAGAATTATAGATCGCTGTAAGCAGTTTATCTCAAGCTGCTGCACGTGGTACCTAAATGTTGGTTTCTGGTCGAATATTGGTGCTAGAAAGCGGACTGAAGGTGGGAAAGGGATCAATTCTCCTGAGTCTGAGGTCAGGTTCCGTGTATGCGCGGGACCGATGGATATGAAATGCACATGTTTTGCTTTGGGAGATTTTTAACCCTCAAGATTTCGTCCAAGCAGCCACCGAGCAATTTCACTATGCAGTTGGCGTTGGAGTTGAGACGCGGCTGACGCCGATGCGTACATCATAAAGTTGTCAACGTACAGAGAATCACTTGCGGAAGGAGGAACCACCCCCATGATCCTATTAATTGCAATCGCGCATCGAGTAAAGGAAAGGACGCTACACTTGGTACCCCTCATCTCGGGTATGCATGTTTGGAAGGTGATAGCCGATTTTGGCCCAAAAGACTCCGCGGGAGGAAGTTCCGAATGAAGAATGCTTTGACCCCGGAGTCCCAACGGATGGACCTCTTGGAGAATGCCTTAGCGCCAAATTGTACTGTATGACTTCTAGAGATCAAAGAAAACACTAAGAGTGTGTTGCTTGCGGTACAAGGCACCTTGGATGTCAGTCCCACCGCGTAATAATGCATCCATCGATTATAGCATCTTTCTAAGCCCGAATTGTAATGGGGAGAGGAGCGAGATTGCTTTTAGGTGCTGGGTTAGTTGGGCATTCCCAATCTTCTTCAGAACCTTCGCTACACACAAAGTTAAGGGATACAGGGCGGTAGTGGTAAAGCAGTCTGTAGTGTAAATAAGACATCGGTATCAGAGCGCTGAGGGATGTAAGTGGCGGAGCATCTCATAGGAAATTGGATCCTCACCGAGTGCAGAGGGGTTGGAAGCGCGAATTGCACCGAGTATTTTGCGTCCAGCGATTAATTCATTGTAGGGCACAGGATGATTTGTGAAGGAATCAAGATAATTTTGTTTCGCAATACATTTTGTGTGGCGGGGAATAGGGCTCTACCCAGAATCTGAGCTAACGGAGGAGAAGCGTGTTGCAAAGAGTTCCGACACTTCCTGCGGGGCGGTGTGGGTTGATCCTCCCACCCTCAGGGTTGAAAGAGGATGAGAACAGTACTTTATCGTGTTTTTTCGTATGCGGGACACGACATTAGACATGAGTATGTTCATATTAATGAACGATACGAAGTTCTCCTAGGATTCGTTTTGAAATAGAAAGGAATTAATTCGTGCTTTTGCAGTTTCTCACCGAAACGTAATCGTCTGCTTCTGTTTTGGTGCGCTGAAACCATTTGACTGCAAGTTTCCGTTGCTGTTTTGAATTTCGCGAAAGTCACTCCACCAGGGTGTCATAATTTAACGCGCTGTTCTTTGGAGTACAGGGATGATGCGGTGTGCAACGTGAAGATTAGATTAGAGTGGCGAGGCTTTCTAGCGCGCTGGAGTCATCGTCCTTCTGGCGCCGAATGTCAAACCAGCAAACGTGCTGCATCATGTTAGTCTTTGTTTTTCTTCTTTTTCAATGTTCAAGTTAAGGTTTACTACAGCGCAAAGTCCAAGTCCTTTACGCGGCGAACGTCTATGGTATGTACGGGTTCCACAGGAGGTACAGGAACTCCTAAGGTGCTGAGACCATATGGTCTCAGCACTCCCCGGATGGCAGTAAGGAGGAATAACACACTACCTACCCTGATTCAGAGCCACAAGGATCCGCAGTAGTCCTCAAGGTGCCGTGCTACGCGCTCAAACACCTGCTAAGGAGGAAGATGAAGAAGAGACAGAAAACGGGGATCCCATGCATGAGATCTACACTAGGTGTAGGAAATTTCACGCAAGAGAACAGCAAGAATAGAAAGAAGAAGAAGGAATAGTCGTAGAAAAAGGTTGCATGAAAGAAAGAGCGCAGCTTGGCTGTTATTTGCCACCCGAAAGGAGACTATTTAGAACCGGTATGTGAATGTTTGAGTGTGTGTGTGTGTGTGTCTGTTGTGTGTGCGTGTGTATGTGTTTTTGTGTGCAGCGACTATTAGGAGAGTTGTTAAGAAGGAGTCCGAGCCGAGTTCAAGGAAATTTGAACTAAACATAAGATGCAAATGAGGTAAATAAAAAGTCAAGCTAATCAGGATAGGGGAGAAAAGGACAAATAGTGAAGGGTGAAGAAGAGGGGAGTCAAAAGGGAAATGAGAGTGTTCACCCCCCGGTTGGGCCGTGACTCCATGCGGCCCGTGAACCTAACAGATTTCTAGGGGGATGGACAAATCAATAACCGAGAACGAAGCTGCCTAGGTGTAGAAGTGAAAGTGATTCGGTTCTCCAGTATTAAGGAGCACAATATCGGTAGAAAGTTTCGATGTGTCCTCCACGTCCATCAAATATGTTCCCCCCCAGAGAAGGTGTTTAGCATTAAAATCACATACAAGAAGGTAGGGTGCAGGAAGTTGACCAGCGAGGTTAACGAGTAATGCTCATGAAAGAAGTTTATCGGGAGAGATATTTATCTAACAAATAGTAACGGGGCCTTTTGGGCTCCTGAGCTTATTGAGTTGTTTGTAGAGGGATTGGACGATATGTAATTACTTGATAGCTATGCTATTGTGGTTCGGCCTGTGCCTGATCGAGCATCGGCAGTGGGTGAGAAGAAGTGTGCTTTATACCCACTGGGAAAAATGGTTAGTACAACTCCAGGAGAGATTCCTGAAGACAAACTAAACTGGATTATAGGTTTGGGTTTGTTTCAGTAATTCAGCATTGTTAGCACGATATCCTTTAATGTTCCATTGAAGGACGAGTGTAGCGGACATGAGGAGTTTAGGTTAGAGAAAGTTAAGGTTGAGGCTTGAGTTGATAATATCGTATGCAATTTCGCTTTTGTACACTATGTCACTCGCGTCCTGTCGGCTCTACTCGAAGAGTATTGCTGGAGCTTCTCTTGTGGTTACGAGTCAACGCAGGGTCATTTTCGTTTGGACCATCATCCACCAGGTCAGCGCCAGGTTGCTTAGCGCTGGTCAGCGGCGAGCGAGTTTCACCGGTTTGGAACAATTATGGGGTGGGGTGGCTATCGTCACTCAATAATGTGTTCGGCGCATTTCCTTTGGGATTATAATCTGGAGCGGCTAAGAGAGGTAGAGACGGACGGGTATTTAGTGCCATAATGAAGGTACCAGAAAGAGATTTGAGTTGAGTAACCAGGCTAGCCTGCAAGGCTACCAAGGGAAATCTTGTTTGAATTTGAGACAAAATGGGTGTGATCGTGGTAAAAGCTCAAGGGCTTTTATCTTGTGTGGCTGGTGAGGGGCGCGCCCAGGTGGCACCGTTTCATGTGGTGCTACCACCGGCAAAAGCAGGTTGTCGTCCAGATTCAGATATGGGACTCCCATTGCGCGTCGATTCACAAATGAGAGGCGGGGCAAGGTGGGAGTGAGGGGGGGGTATCTCTTGATAGGATTTTAGAGTTACCAGACAGTGCAAAGGACTGTCGGCGCGTGCGACCCTGATCTCGAGGGAAACGGGCATCGTGTAGTAGGTTAGGGGGAACCCTCAAGCGGGTAGATTAACTTAGCGGTTACTTGTCTCTTGGCCTGAGGTTCAGAAAGATGTTCTTCAGTTTAAACAGAGAGGATCTACTTTTCAAGTCAGTAAGAAAAGCCGTGGCGTGATTGCGCAGGATGGGCCTCTGAACAGTTTGTGCATTTAGCAGGTCGGTCACAATTGAGGCCATGAGCGTCCTCACCGGAGATGAAGCCTGTACCAGTTCCATTCTTTAATCAGCAAGCATACCTTCCATGAACGAACTTTTGGCAGTTGTAGTAGCGTCTGGAATTAGGAATGTATTCTCGGACCCAGCATTGTGTCCAGCCAATGTGGACACCAGGAAGCAGAGAACAGGTTTTGAAGGTACGGATGTAGACGCCAATATTATTAAACTCGTTTCCCATGTATATCCCGGTGACCAGTTGATCCATAAGTTCGGCAGGAATGTCGGAATCGGAGTGGCTGTGTCTGGCCTATTTTCATAACAGATGTTTTTTGGATCGTGCTGAGAATGAGGTGCTGCTCATCAACTGTCAGAGATATTATATAGCATTGTCAGATTTTAGATGTCCTCCCCTGTTCATAGTCGATTACTTTCACTCATATGAAGCCATTCTTTAATTCTGTGATGCGCTTCTGGGGACACCTTAGTGCAGCACGAAGTTGCCAATTAGCTCGATTTGTTTGTTTCTGTCATGTTCTCTCCCGCGGCTGCCTCGGCGATGAGAAACTTCGTAAAACGCTTATTCTGAAAGGAGTCTTCGAGTATTTCTCGTTTTTCAACGTATCATTGGTGAGGTCGAAGGCGATTCAGACGACTCCTGGGCTTTCTTGGGAACTGGTGGTCTCCGCGACTTTACATTGGTTTTGCATTCTATCCTCTAGGTTCACAACCAGATACAGGCTGCTGTTCATCTTGTGCCTCTCCCTCTCGAAGCCTGGAGGGGTAGGGTCTTGTCTATGGGTAACATCTGGGTCAAGTGTGGAGGCAGTTTTCTTTTGCGATATTAAACCATTGCATGATTGCAATTCGTTGGATTCGGCTTTCCAACATGCTTTGCTTACCAGAAAGACCGAGGGAACGGGACCACAAAATTATGTAGTAGTAGTAGTTTCTTCTGTTTTCCACCGGAGCCTCAAAGCAAAGTCAATGCATGCTCCCCCGAAGGGCATGACGATCCGTCGATTCTGCACAGCTTCGAGCGCGAAGTTGAGTTACAATTCAAAATTAATACGCAGGGAATACAGCGACTTCAGGAACAGAGATGATTCAAACCTCATTTGTTTCACACGACTTCGTGTAGTCCGGTATGTTTTCCGAAAGCGATCAGTTTTTTTTGGTATGCTGTTTCTGGCGTAGGTTGCACGGGGGGCTCAAGGAGGCTCGTCGGGCTGCTGCGAGTGCTTCACAATCCATAAGTTAGTGTTTCACACTGATTGCTACTTGGTGGCAACAGGAGCATGGTGGTGCGGCCGGTTCAATGTCTATGTCAATTAGGTGATTGTGGGTTATCCCCGTGTGTCTCGTGCATGAACGGGTAATGAACTAATGGTCTCCCCGATCAGAAAACCTGGTGTCCCACTCTCTCACGGATGGTTTAACTGCAAGTATTTTTTGTCCAGTCTGTTACCACGAGTCGTTCCATCATGATGTTATACGCGAGTTGATGGCTGGGAACCAGTCTTGGCAGGTAATGTGTAGGATGAATTGTTCTTGCTGGGTAGACACCCGTTTAGCGAAGGAATCGGCGCGCTCGTTTCCTCATATTCCCACGTGTCCAGGGATTCAGGAGAACTGAACCGCTTGGCCCGTCTCGGACATCGTGAACGGGTCGTGTTGCATTTTTCGAAGGGCAGATTGATCAAACAGCAGAGTTTTCAGCTGGGTGAGAACACTCAGATTGTCGGAAAATATAACATAATTGGGGAGGCGATCCCTTTTGTTTTTAATGGAGAAGGCCAGTTTGAGTGCGTGCAGCTCTGCAGAAATACAGAGGCCTCTTGTGGTAGGGTGGCCGAACGTGAGGTCCCTTCGCCCACCGCGGCAGCTCCCACTCGGTCCGATGTATTGGAGCCGTCAGTGTATACATGGCGGTGTTCAGAGTACTGTTCATCAAGTAGTCGCGAGAATTCTCTGCGGTACGTGTTAGTTGGGAGGTGTAGTTTTCTGGTACGTTTGCAAGTCTTGGTTGACCAGCGGTGGACTGATCATCCACGTTGGTATGTTTATTTGAAGAATTCGATAGGAGAATGAAGGCTTAATTGCGTTGCGACTCTTGTTCAGCGAGGTCAGTAAGTTGTCCACACGAAGGGAAAAGGGTGGGCATTTGTTCTTCTTAGCCGCAAAGAGGCATTTATCAAGAATGTTGACGTCGTTGAGTGCTGGGCTGTTGATGAAGCTCTTCGTCTTGAAATAGAACTGTAGTGAGAGTTTGTCTCTTCGAAGCGGAAGAGGAAGCTAGTTAGAAAGCGCGTTCAGGGATTCGATGGATGTGGAACGGAACGCGCCGGTTGTGATACGCAGGTCGTTGTTTACGATGATGGAGAGAAGTTCAAGGGTGGTTTTGGTTGCTGAACCGTAAACAACCGCTCCATAGTCAATGTGCGAAGGTATTATATTTCTGAATAAAGTCATGCCGGTGTCCATATCGGCACCGAATTTCAAGGAGATTACAGAGAGGATAAGTCCGGTTGCCTTTTTGCAGAGTCTTCGCGGCTGTTATATGAGGTCGCCATGTGAGTTTAGGGTCCCACACGAGACCGATGAATTTTTTTGCTTCCTCGTATACTAGCGGAGTGTTGTTCAGCGTTAGGGCTGGTTTTAGGTGTAAGCCGGGCACATGAGTAAAGTGCATGCTTTTCGTTTTGGAGGGCGAGAATCGGAATCCGTTTAAGGAGGCCCAGTTCCCGACTAGGTTTAGATATTTTTGGAGTTCCTGTTGAATTGTGTGTGAGAGGAGGAAGCTTCGAAAAAACGAGGGTCAAAGTAAAGCAATGAGATGCTCGAGGACTGTTGATGCGAGCAGACTCAGTGTCCTCCTAAATGGATAGTTGTTTCAAGAAGTTGTGTTTTAAGTATTTTCTTCCATATGGAGAAGACTGAACTAGTGGAAACTGAGGGGAAGTCACGAGTGAAGAAGGGGTGTAAAGTATTGGGTCCACTGAAGAGTGTAATGAGCTGCACGACGTTGGGGATGAAAGTAAAAAAAAGGGTTGTATAAGGGCGTAGTTGCCCAAACTGTGTTATACGAAACTGAGACTTGGGGGAGGTGAGAGCAGAAGAGAGAAAAAGTTTGAAAGTTTCAAAGATGACATGTTTGAGAAACATGACTGGTGTGACGTTGACAGACAGGATCAATACCGACGTGGTTCGAATTAGAACAGGGATGGTGAAAAAGTTAGAGGACAGAGTTCAATCGCGTGTTCTAAGATTGTTCGGACCCATGGTGAGGATAGATGAAGGGAGATTGGTAAATAGGGTGATGAAGGCAGAGGCGAGTGGGCGTAGGCCCAGAGGTACACCGATGTTGGGGCGGATGGATGGAGTGAAGCAGGCGTTAGGATGGTGTGACTTGAGTGTAGAGGTAGCGAGAGAGCGTGATATGTTGAGTTGAGAATGATTGTGAATGAGTGATTTTCGACGCTGCCTTCATGTGCTTTCCCACCTTGGCATCTCGTTGAGAAGCGGAATGGTCGTGAGTGGGGGGGGGGGGCCCGGTCATCATGACTTAGCAGGGTAACCAGTTGCATTGTTGGGCCCTGCTGCTGACACTGACCTCAGACCACTCATGACTCAGATTGTGTGCTGTGGGGTTATCCGGCTGGACCATTTAGCGCGGAAAGGCTAAGTTGTAGGAGTGTACAAGAAGAATGTGAGGTGCGCCTTGCTGTCGGCGAGGTGTCCTAGTTGAGCCAATAGGCCTCTTTGACGTTCTACTACAGAACTAACCCTCTTGCTATCATAAGGCATCCCAGTTTGGGCCAATAATCCTGTTGTTGTCTTCCTACACTTGTAAACAATTGTAAGCCCTCCTTCCTGGGTGATTCGGTCTGGTGTTTTTATCTGTATTGGAAGAAATGAAATCAACTAACTGAATCTATGAGAGCAGAGATACGTTAATGGAGGTTCAACAAAACAAACTAGGTAAATAACAGATACAGACACTAGGCCGCATCCCCCAGAAAGGGGGGTGGCCGACGGCAAGGCGCACCTCACACCCTCATACGCTCACACTCACACAACTAAGACCTTTTGTGCTAAAGGGTTCGGCCGGTACCCCCTCAATATACACTCTGGGTCACGAGTGCAGTCCGAGGATCCGTCGTCAGCAGCAAGGCCCGACAGTTTTCACTGGTTTACCCCCGCCGCATCATAATGACCGGGCCCCCCTTCCACGACCATCCCGAACAGCGGGTAGTCAAGGGCGGGAAAGCACATCAGAGCAGTGTCAAAATCAACCATTCACAACCATTCTCCACTCACGCCTGTTCATTGCACGCTATCCCGCCACCTCCACATTCATGTATCTCCTTCCCAACGCCTGCTTCACACCATCCATCCACCCTAAATTCGGTCTACCTCTAGGCCTGCGACCACTCTCCTCAGCATTCATCACTTTTTCACCAATCTCCCTTCATCCATCCTCTCCATGTGCCCGAACCATCTCAGAACACGCGAATCCACTCTGTCCTCCAACTTCTTCAACATCCCTGTTCTGTTTCGAACCACGTCGTTGGAGATTCGGTCTCTCAGCGTTACTCCAGCCATGCTCCTCAAACATTTCATCTCGAAAACATTGAACCTTCTCTCCTCTGCTCTCACCCCCCAAGCCTCAGCTCCGTAGGGCACAGTTGGGACAACAACACCCTCATACAGCCCTTTCTTTGCTTCCATCCCCAACGTCCTACAGCTCATTATACTCTTTAGTGCACCCAACACTTTACATCCCTCCTTCACTCGTGCCTTCACTTCAGTTTCCACTAGTTCAGTTATCTCCACATGGGAGCCCAGATACTTAAAACACTGAACTTCCTCCATGAGCTCTCCATTTAGGGTGAAACTAATTTT
>SDVV010036934.1:0-10895 GCA_016164225.1 Gammarus roeselii
CTTTGCATTACATCGAAATCTATTTTCTCCAATGCGATGCAAGGACATTATTGTCTCTACACCTTAAACCAGCAATGTCGGTAGTTACAAAGTATTAGATCCAGAGTATATCCGTCAGCTATCGTATCTATCATTGAACGGACAAATCATCATCGAAATACTAAAACCCTGCTTATTGCGATGCAGTTCAATCGCTGACGCAATTCAACTAGCGCGCTGGTTAGTTAAATTGCGTCAGCGCGAGAACAAAAAATTGGCACCGGCTAGCGAGGGCGATTGAAATAGCGGGAATTCAGGCCATATTCTTCTATCGGACGCGACTAGCCTAAAAAAAAACTGCCCATACATAAGTTAATTGAATTGGTATAAAGTATCTGTTGAATGTTTCTACCTCCTCACGTGGAAATTGTCAATGAAGCATAACAATTTGGTAGCTCAAGTGAATTTTGTGACGTTATTTTACCATGCAGACGATCCTATGTTATGACCAAACGGTTTTTATGTGGATCACAGCCTTGACACTATCGTCGGCGCCGGCAAGGACCACTAATCTTTTGAATGCAATTCGATTGTCGGTTGAGAAATGAAATAAAAATGTATGTCGTTATGCATATTATTTTACTTATCTTGGGGGTCCAATAAATTAAAATATTTATTCACAAAATTCACCAAATATACCATAATTATTCCAATAATGGAGGCTAGTGACAGTATTAGTAGAAATCATGGTTAACTATCGAATCCAATCCATGTTGAAATTTTCATCCAATCATTAGCCTTCACCTAGTATTGAACCGAAAAAAACACAACTATACTGGTTTCCAAGGCCTTTCTTTCTGTTTGACACTCACGAATCCCACAACTAATTTATTACATTTTTTTTTTTGGTGATGCATGTTCTGTATAATAACAGTAAAGGGCTGATGCTGCAGCTGACTAGAAACGATTACGAGTCACTCTGCATTTATATTCCCATTAAGTTTCCTGCACGGGTATGCCGCATCTACCCAAAGCTCGAAGTAGGAATCAAAGTGAATGCCATCATCCATTAAACCAAACTCCTCAACTGTCAGTAATTTGATGGTTTAGGTTTGTTTGTAATTTCTGTGAGGCTCTCTGGTGTTAGTGAACGCTTACGCATATACTTTAGGCTGTAAGTCATGCTGATCAAAGCATGGATTGGAGTACATGCAGGAGCGGTCACTTTGGGAATTCACGCGGCGCTGCAAACTGACTTGCTCAAAATGGTCTGATATGTTTACATGGATGTATATGAGACTTGTCTCTAATGCAACTGTGGATCATTCAAAGAACATTTCAGTAATGACATTGATCAATGTTATATAGAGAGAAAATGATTTCCAGGAGAGCAGAGCATGACTGGCCTTACCTCCGTTTCTGGTTACAGGCTCGGTCGGTTCCATGTGTTCAGGGAGCAGGCCTCAACCCCGGAAAAACTGAAACCGGTGGTGGAGTATGCACGGTCAACTAGTCTGGCGACGACCAGGCACACCAGGCAGTGGGCGGAGCTGAGTTTGACTGTGGTGGAGAGACACTTTGTGGAATATCGGAGAAAAATAACTTATCATAAAAAAAATGTGTTAACCTCTCACATCACACCTTTTGAACGTTGTCTGAAACCGTGAATTTATTTCGAACGTTTTCTCAGCAACAAATAGTTTCCTCCTTGAACTGATTTTGATAGCGTTCTAGATTTATTTTTACCTGTTTATTATCCCCATCTAACGAATGCAACCCTCTCTTATCGTGAACATCGCATCCTCCCTCCTTGCAGTTTACCCCGCAGCGCTATCCATCATCAACTGGTCACATTAGCGAACATCGGCGCATGACGAATATCTCATTGGAGTACGATAGGATCGGGTGTAGTATGAAGTACGTAGAATGAGTATGATGATCTATGTAGCCGTGTTGATGAGTGTATCACCAACCAAGTCACCCCTACGAAGATAAACGATGCACAACGGCCCAAAGTTTTTGTGAAAATGCATTTTCATTGGAATATCAAAAAGTTCTTTAATCTTACTACGGTGTGATTTGACAATAGTTCATATATGGCTATTCATCTATAGTAACCACATGTGTCCTGCACCGTGCATTGATGGATCCCTGGCCGAACAGTTCCAAGAGGCTTGTATTGAGTATTTCCTTATCCTTCAATTTACCATCAGCATCATTGCAGTAAATACGTGCTGTTGATGTCATGATTCCAACTTCTTTGTAGAGCATCTTATATCGCTGATAAATTGCGTAATTGTGTACGTACATATCTACGCGTACATACGTACACACATATGTGAACTGTACCGCAATAATTTTGCAATTCAATTCTCTGAAACTGTCTAGTTACATTTCATACCAGGCGGAAGACAAAAAAGGATGTCAAACTCGAGACAAATATCAACTCAGTTGGACATATATTGTTCATTACAACATGTATAAGCTCAGGTGATTTGAACGGAGTAATGAAATCGAACATAAATAACCGGGCATTCAAATAGTGATTGTTGAAATTGAATGTATGAGGTTAGAATAGATTAAATTTGTTGGTGAACTTCCAGGCCTGTATCTGTAAAACGGTTCACGATTAACACGATTTCAAACGTATTTTATCTGTATGTTATGAGATAGTCGGGGTATGGCTCTTACCATACGATACTGATTTCAACTTATCATTCTGAAACGCTGTGTTCATTAAAGTATTTCATCAAAAACTTTAATTCTGTGATCAAGATATAGACTTATATACTTCCTTCCTGTCATGTTAATGAGTGCGATTTTGACGAATGCGTACTTTCTATTCCATTCAACGCAAACAACTGTGTTTGAAAAAAGCTTTCATCTCGGGCAAAAAAAAATTCTTCAAAATACTCTTTGTTCTGTATGTGTTGAACAATTTTAAATTGTTGGATGGCTCACATTGTTGGGTGCAGCGACGAATGATGGCAGAGCAAACACTGTGTATGTATCATTATATATATATATATCATTTGACTCCAGCTACTGCTGCTGGAAGTTCATGCATGAGTTCTGTGAAATCACGCGCAATATGAAGTCAGGTCTGGGTTCTGTGGTTTAACCGAACGAAAATATATACCACACAAGTGTGATAACGTTTATTATAACCTCCTTACACCAAATATCGGGTAATATTAAACCTCAAAATTCACATACTAGTCTACGGATATCGCTACAGAGATTTAAGTTCCTTTGCAGAGGCACAACTCTATCTCCAACGTATAGGACAGTAAAAGAGTGCAAAATCTTTCACGGTTACCAGGGGGTTTTGATAAACTTACGGTCAAGTATTGCAACTTCCACACTGTTCCTTGTGATACAACTATAATGTTCACTCTATTATGTCCACTCTATATGTTGGGTAATTTTTTGAACACATCTTTGTTACGACGCAGAATGCAAAAAATGTGAATAAACTTCCACGCGTTCTTTTAAGCTTGATTTCAACATTTTAGATCAACATTCCATCATGGAAGAGGAGATTTATGAATAGTTCAATAAAATTGGTTTACTTGAGCAAATCCTTTTCCTACTCGTCAAATGATGAAGCATTGGAGGAGGAAAATCTTCAAAATCTTCTGTGCTCTATTTCGGTAGAAGCCACATATGACAAATGAAATCGTTTTATTTTTTCGTGCTAAAAATATTGACTGCATTAATGAATGAAAAATCACGGCTGCGATTATTTAATAATTTTCGTTGGATGCCGGCGTTTGATAAATCATAAGTCAGGGCCCGTCGCTTCATTGACGATAAAACAAAACCTTATGAAAATTCTCTTAAATAGTATGTAAAATTTCATCTGTGACTCTCGTTTCCCGTTAGATATTTAACCCTAGGTTCCATGATGTATAGACAAAGAAAAGGTGTTCTACACCCCTTTAATCTCAGAGAGCTCTGATGCATAACGGCAGCGAATGACAGTGTGACGTCAGAGATCATATATTGTTTTCAATATATTGAGAGCACAGTGTCCATGTCTGATAAATGGCAATTTTGTGATCAATCAGGGGAAGGAAATATATAAGGTAAAACAAACTAGTCAACTCAGTAAATCGTTCGTTTTATGGTTAAAAAAATAACATATGTAGTCTATTCGCTAACAACAAATTCCATTAATTTGAACTTTACGAGGGATACTGATAAGGTCGTTTCATATGTTCCCCATTCAGTCACTTGGACACCGAACCTCAGTTGCGTCCGTAGCTTAACCTTCCCTTGCAGGGATAATTATGTTGGGGGAAGTCTGTTCATCACAAAGCTGTTCCTAAAGCGGTTCAACTGACCCGTTCCTCTCCTAATGTACCCTGCTTTTTGAAATTCCCCGCCCCTTGTAACATATCATAAGGTGTGTATCGGGTAACAATGGAAACAATCCTCATATGATGGAGTGGTACATAGCTCCCACCCAGTTAGCCTTTATCAACATTTTTCACCGAATTTTCGGCAAAAGGTGTCAACTACTTTCTGTTTCGGTTGGAATATCATTAGATTGCCGATGTAATCTCCACACTAATATGCAGTGCCCAGCTTTCGTGGACTAAAAGTCGATTACCTGACAAGGCTGTTTGATTCTGTATATATGATACTCAACTGCCATGGATGCCTCGTTATTGATAAAACATTTAAGCAACATAGGTCAACGACAATATTGAGACCTGATTCCGTACCCATAAAATTAAACGGTTCAATTTCACGTCAACAAGCTCGGGAAATCATTACAATTGAAAACTCAGCAATACACGAAATTGTGTGATATTTTAGGAACAAAATGTTTTCGAAATTTCCCTTTTCAAGTAATCGTCTTTACTTATAGTGGAAAATCGGTCTGAAAGCTTTCTCCGTGCGAATTCAGCAGGTATATTTATCTTGAATCATTCATCTCTGTAGTGCCAGGAAAGCCTCGTCTTTTATTTTTTCGTATTTCATTAACAAAATATATATATCAATATTTTTCCCCAATTCTGACCTGAGTCACCTAATTTTTCAGTATCCGAGAACTGTATGGGTTAACTGACAGGCAGACACACCCACACGCCCGTCAAATGAACAAGGGCCGACAAATAATGGAATGGCTCGTTCCATTGTTAATATTGAGTTTGACAACTAATGCCATTTTCAAAAGCATCAATTGGCCAGGAATGTGAGCGGGACTTGTTTATACTCTGTTCTCCCTTCAAGTGCAAGTTGGATCGCAACTTCTCAATCAAGTGGATATCAGGTTATTGCGTAGGCGAATCAGTGAGGTCAGATATACTTTTGTGCACAAGTGACCAGTCACAAACAACTGATAAACATTAACGACGGGGTACCTCTGGGAAAAAAACATTTGCACTAGGGGACGCATTGATAATTCAGCTAATGGTAACATGTGATTCAGGCAATATAATCATCTTCCAGTACGTACCCATTTATTACTTTTTTATTACATTTCCAATCATTCCCCATTGTCTTATATCACATAGAATGAGTAAGATCAGTCCAACAGACCAAAACACGCCATATAATCTCAATGTTTCACTCAGGACTCTTGAACGTCGTATTTTTGGCCTGTTGGATGTCTTTGTCGAACATTTCACAGAACATTATTAATAACTCTTATTGAGATGTTGATAGTTATTTTCGTTATTTTTCATCAGGTTTTGCTGAGGAACTATTCCCAAGAATTTATATCGGGCACTTTCTCCTTGAAACTTTTTTTTCTACTCGTTACATTCCTTCAAAGTGACGTACGCTTTAGACATTAGGAGGCACCTTATGCAGTATTTGTTCACCGTAATCCATGTCATCTTTTCTCCGTTTCTGTTGTTACACGCATCCCCCCATTCACCGCATTATTTCCTGCTCTCGCTTTGAAAATAAGGTCCCCAATACAAAAAAGACTGTCAGCAGAATCAGCATTCAAGCCGCCCTTAACGAATTGAAAATGAGGGAATGATGCCTGCAAACGATGGAACATTGCCATGATATTCTGGAGCTCATGCTACAGTTATGCTAAACCGCAGAAAGAATCATTCTCACAGGATGTATTTATTGATATGATGAATATATAAATATTGAACCCGATACTGGTATAACCAATATTCTGCATGGAAGGGGGAAAATTTTCTAGGGTAGTTTAAAAATATATGACCCTTTAAATAGGAATTCCATATATGTTAGAGATCGTATCTTGACGAGGACTGATGTATTTCCAACGATGAATTCACTGACCCTATTTCATATATGTAATGGAATATATACAATACAGCTCAGAATATAACTGACAGTTACAGCAATTACTGTTTGCCTAGGACAAATGTAGTATTTATCAGTAACACATGCATGTAAATTTTAGTTATTCTAAATCAATTCAGCTATCATTTGTAGAAAAAAACATATCTGGATACTCAAAATGTTTAGTGTTCATGAGTAGAAATATATAGATTTTATTTAATTCTATATTTTTTCTTCCGTTACATTCAATGCTCTGATAAGTGCTTTTTGACAATCTCAAAATATTGTAATAAAACCATTGTTCATCTCCTGCACGTAGGCAGATGACTCAAGAAGAAAGAAGTTGTGTCTCACCCCCATGAGGGCAAGACAGTTTTAATGATGGTAAACAACGTTAGGCCAAAGAGACATCACAGTGTATTATTAATCGGCGTAAAAATAGTGTGTCGGTGGAATCTATCCCTAAAACATTGAACCGTAATATTAATTGGTGTAAAGAATATGGATCATTGGAATCAGTCCCTGATATAGGTTCACCTCCTAGAGTATCAAAGATAAAAGAACGTAATATTGTGCGAACCTCCAAAATGGCGCACCAAGACTGATGGTGCTCTAACTCGGGAGTTGTGTGAAGTTTCTGCTGTAAATGAAAGCTTGGGGACAGGGCTTGATAGTACGAGTCACTTCATTGACGCCGCACTTCTCCAAAAAGAACCCACAGGCCAGTCATTGACATCTGTTTTGTTATGATCATAACAAATCACTCAATCAAGACGAAGAGTGGGGGAGAGATTATCACTTTGATTAATAAAAAAAAATAAACAGGTTTGAAGAAAGGAGTTTCATGATACGAGATGTAATTACAACAGCTGCTCGTGACCTCATCATTTGTCTGTAGCAAACTATCAATTCTGATGTGTATAAGAAACATCACAGATGGCATGCTGTCCACACCTACAATCTGCTGTCGTTCAGTCGAAGATTTTCATTCAAAAAAATTCTCCTCTTTCTACGGATGACAAAGTTTGACCTATTTTGGGACCAAGGATTTGAAGTTATGAGCTGACCCCTTCAATGCCCTGATCCAAATCGCATCGAATTTCATTTTGAGGTGATAGGAGACCGTGTCCAGTAGAGAAAGCAAATGAATTTTGTTTCAGTGATTCTTATGCTCAAAGAAGAGCGGGCAAGCATCGCTCCATCATTTTGCATGACATTGGTTGGTTCCCGTTCACGGAGATGCTAGTACATATTTAAGTGAAAAGATATCTCTGTCAGATACCTTATGAACGAAGCACTTTTCAAGTTTAATTGATCCATTTCCTTACATTTGTCATAATCTGGCTGTTATTCAGGAAACAAAATTGGGAACAAATTCGTCTCATATCGGTCCTTGAACGGAACAACACGCTCAAGGGTTTGGTATTCTTCCACAATAAATGATGAGGTATAACTGTTAACAGTCCCTATATTCTTCTGTCCATGCTTGTAAACGAAATTAGCTGTACATTTGTTAGCATAGGACTAGCGCTGTGCAGCAGCGCAGCCTGTCACCTAAATGTGCCGTAGCCTAACCATATAGGCAGTTTGAAGGATATTACCGCCTCCAGCAAAGGTTGAATGCGACATCTTCCAAAGCCGGTACATTGATATCTCCAACAGGATCGTCCTACCGAGCCTGCTCATGATGCTCCTGCTGTTTGAAACTAAATTCTTAATGCGGCGACCGAACCAGGAAAGTTCTTGAAAACAGAGAAAGTGATCCGTGAGTAGAACAGTATGTACCTATACACATTCCGCAATGATCATTCGAATAACAAAAAATCCTGTATCTCTGAAAGTCGGGCTATAGTGTTTATAGTAAAGACACCTCCATTATTGTTATTCACAATCGGAAGAGTCACTAATATGATTATGCATGAATATTTTTTTTTTCCTAATTCAGCATTCATTGGAAGGGGTATTTTTTTAGACTCATTAGATGAGGTCCTAATACTTTAATTGTTGACAAAAAATAGTGGACGCAATTTTTATTCGCTAAATAACTTTATAACCTCCTGCCGGCTATAAAGGATACATGACATATAATGGAACGATTGGTTAGAAAGGGAAGTTTCGGATTTCCAACCACATGGTGACAATTCCAACTCAATTTTAGATTTCATAGCAGAGTGGACATCACACTTATCCGACATTGATATCGGTCATTAATTGATCAGTTGGTGTTGATAGCTCTCCAACGAGGCTAAATATATCAGGGCAGAATGTCTAGTAAGGACATCCTGCGGCTCTCCGAGAACGCGCACACCTCATCTCCCAATAAACCCTCTCAAGGGGAATTGGCTCCAGCTCCGCTGTATTTTAGGAAACTATTCATGAAATCGAGCACTTCACTCCTTCATACGAAGTCTCGAAGTACAGATCGAATTGTAATCAGAATCAGTGAATTTACTTTTTGATTGAAAGATTACAGGATTCGTTTGGCCTTTTTGGGCAATGCGGCCTCTATACATCGGAAATATGATGCGATGCATATGGGAAAAAATTGGTGTATATATACTCCTGCCTTCCGGTTATGTGGAGGACGAGGGTTGTTACTATTGTCGTCGCGTATCAGAAATGCAGGAATAATGAATTTGTTTCAATAAAATACATTGTAAGCATTAAATCAGAGATATCACATAATCATCTCTGAGTGAGTCACAGCTCAGTACAATGTAACTTCATCATTTTGTTACCCAACTTGCTAAAAATTTCCGTTTCAAATACAAACCCGATGGTTATTTTTGGAAATTTCGAACAATTTATTTCAAAATATTGTGACACAATTATTAGGAGTGTTTCACATATTGTCTGTGGGATGACGGATGTGCCGTTAGAACATCTCATGGGTTGAATTTACATGTACGACAGTGAGAAGATCAAAAGGGTGTTCAAATATTGCCTTGCATTGTCCTTTTCGTGGTCCTTAAGCCAACTGGTTCCTTCAATGCAATAGCGGGAGAATTACTGAAATTGGCCCTGTCGTTCGTAACGAGTGTATTTCCCGTCCAATATTGGAACAGTACTCTCGGCGTACTTCAACAGATGACGATGAGAGTTTGGGCAGATAGTCCGTTTTCTGTAGGAGGTGAATACACACGAACGTGCAGCGAAAATAGGTCACACAGATGAATTATTTGCTGTCTCATGATTGTGTTAGAAGAAGTTCCATTTTTCATCCTGGTTACACTGCTTGGTGGGCGATAGTTTATAAAGCAATGACTAACTTCTGCAACAAGTATCGCGACGACCAAACCAAACGAGTGCTGGAGAATTCGTACGACGGACCAGTTTCCTCCACACGCATATTTCAGGGAATTATGGAAGGATTTGATTGATACATCGCGATTGGAATGAACCAGATTTCGAAGTATCTACATGCAGTCTGAATAATTTAAGAAATGTAACGATTGTTATTAATAAACACGACTTTTATCGACGATATTTTTGTCATATCAACCTCGCTGTACTCTATTCAGAAAAAAAACTGGTCCGAAGAGCAACAAAACATTTCAATACTAGCAAAAACTTTCTTTGAACATTGCTGTTTATGAACATCCGATTATATCATCAAAATTTGCTCATGTTTCAACAAAGTTCGATGCGATACCCTTCTGTATTTTTATATCTCGACAATCAGAAAGACTATGCAATGCATTGAACAGAAAGTAATGTATATTTTGATAAAATCGGCTTCTCAAAAACCGCAAAGTTCACAAAGGCCTTTGCTCGTGTTTTTAGTTTTATTGCTCCTCTGTCCATATATTTGCTGAAGATGCTCTTCGTCATCGGTTGTAGGACGCCTTGAGTACTGTTTTCAATATTGGACGAGAAATGAATTCTTGACGTGATGCACTTCTGTGTTTTCGTTCTTAGAAGTTATGACATCATGATAAACTGTTAAATACTACAATATATGACCTTTAATCACGTATAGCAGATGGCTTTGACCTGCACTTTCTAACACTTACGTTTGTAATCCCGTTAATGAACAATATATGTTCAAAGCATGTTTTATGCCAGGGTTCCGTGTGTTTTCCTTTGCTGATACCATAAAAGCGTTACACAATTTGAAGTGGCTGGGAAATAACAAGATGCAATTCATTTAATTCGTTGTAACATTGTTTACGTCTTTTGGTTGTGCAATTCGTTTCCACATCATAATGGAGGACTTAATAGCACATCATTTCTTTATGATCAATGGTAAGGCTTGCGTCTCCGGTAGTCAACTTCTTTGCTTTAACTATTCCCTAACTTGACCACGCTTCGTTCGAATTATTCCCACCATTTCGCTCTCGCCGCAGGCTAACTTTTTGTTTCAATTGGCCGAGAAGAAAAGTTAGTTCAGAGCAATAATTGGAACTTTTGTGGGTCAAACAGTGAAATTTTAATGACAGTAAGTCATTGTGCTGACTTGATTCTGCGATGTGACTCGTCTTGGAAAACAGTGACAGGTCAGAAAAGATATCAGCGCTAGACAAACAATATGATGCTTTGAAAATTCTCAATTATTCCTCGTAATTCTAGAAATATGTAGATATTGTCGGTCAGCTTCAGCGTAACATGTGAAATATTTTTCTTGATCTGACAATATTATA